>SEYY01000584.1:43732-48732 GCA_009176605.1 Armadillidium nasatum
ATAACATAGATAAGAAATATAAGGGCTAAAATGGAAAGTATTTGAGAGAACGGAATAAAAATATTAAAAAAATAAAGTATTTGGAAAAGGAAAATGAAAATTGAAAAGTTTTTTTTTTTTTTATGGGGCAAAAGTGAGGAGAAAATTTGAGGAATTCAATATTATGATTATTAATTGTAAATGACGTAGATGCGTTTATGATAATTAAAGTTGAAACAATTGAAATTTCTTTGTGAATAGAATTTGAAGTGTACCAACCACACTTGATGTGTTAATAAGATAAAAATACTTCCTTTGTGTAGGTAATGATAAGTGAATGAATAATTACAATATATTATATTATTTTCCCATTTTTATTTCCTTTTAGAGTACTATTAGCAATTAATAGTAAAAATTTAAAAAATATAACTTCTATTGGTAATTTTTCAGGTTATGAAAAACCGTTTGGAGATGAAGTCAAAGGCTGTGAAGAGTATGAAGCTTATAAACAAGAAAACCAGTTTATCAGAGGTCCTACCCCAGGACATCCTGTATTTGATTCTCAGCAAAATCCTGTGATAGATACCCAGGTCATTGTTGATTCCGAATCCCAGAGTAATCAGAATATAGGTTCTGTGAATCAACAGATTTCCTCTGGAGAACATCCAGGGTCCTCACAAGTTGGAGAATCTTTTAACCAAACTTTTAAGCCAATTCACAGGAGGCATGTTATCTGATTCCTCAACATTTAACAAGTGAGTAGTACGAATTGAACTATTATTATTATTATTATTATTATTATTTATTATTATTATTATTAGTTGTAGTAATAGTATTCCCGCATTGGACTATCCCAAAAGGTTGCGATATTGCACGAACACAGATTATAACTCCCCATTCTCGGGTTGGAACCCCCGAGGAAGTGACGTCTGTTTAACCTTGCGAAAATAGATACCTAGGCGAAAGAACTTAAGGGAATGAAGGATATGGACGTTTAGTAGAAAGGAATTAGACACCATCCCGCCTGTGAAGAAACCTAAAATTGTTTGATTTTATAATAAATGTATGTGCTTGCCTTCGAAACTTGGGATTCCCTTTAGCATTTAATTTTTAATATTAGATTGTAGAATGAAATTTAAAAATTGGTGATATAGAGAGAGTTCAACCTCTGAAATGGTTAGTGCAGAAATTTTAGACTTTATGGAGGAAGAAATATTAAATTTTCTAAGTGTAAATAAAAAAATATAATTTTTTGTCCAATGATTTTATGGTTTTGTTACTGAATAATTAATAAAAATAAAATATAATTTACATTAGTGCTATATTCAAGGACCTTAATCTTGAGACTCCTGAAAATTATGATAGGTCGTTAGTGGTATGTTCTAACCCTAGTGCGATTATATTTTCTACAAGTTGGAGCAACGTATTTCTATTCGAAGGATGAACGTGAAGTCAGTTGATAGGGTAAATTTGAGACGTAGTTTGGTTAAAGCAATATAAAGAACATCATTGTTTAAGGGTGACTGATGAGAGTTTAAAATGATGAAAGGGAATGAAAAATAACTGCAGTGATCAAATGTTTATTGTTATAAAATATTTGATGATTTTATTTATTTATTTATTTATTTTCTTTCTATTTTTATTATTGTTTGGAAATTAAACGAGTTTATTTTTAGTTACTAAGTTAGTAGTAAATTAAATAATTGCTTTGATCTAAGCATTTTAGATCTTCAAAAAAATTATTATTTGTTCAAAATAAGTGAGAGAGAGAAAGTTTAGTTTATGTTAGTTTGTTTGTTAGTTAATTAGCTAGTTTGTTAGGTAGGTAGGTAGATAGGTAGGTAGGTAGATAGGTAGGTATTTTAGTTAGTTAGTTTTTTTTTTTTCCTTTAAAGCAAAAAGCTCAAGTCCAATTTTATAATATTTCGGTAAAGTTAATTTAGATCAATTGTATTTCTCTTAAATAATAATATACGTTTTAAAAATAGTTTTAATTATATATTATTGTCTTTTTAATATAAGAATATATTAATATAATATAATGATTATCTCGTTTGACATAAACCAATTTTTAAAAAAGATACATCGAGTATTAGTTATGTTTTTACATTTTCTGCATCGGTAATAGTGGTTCCTTTTTTCTCGTTTCCTGTAGGACGTTTGCGAACGAGACTGCGCAGTTTCTCGCCCCTTTTGACCAGAGCAGCTCAAGAACTGGAGAAGAAATGCAGGAGATTAAACAGGAATCATCCTCAGAGTTTTACCTCAATAATAAGGTATATATATATATATATATATATATATATATATATATATATATATATATATATATATATATATATATATATATATATATATATATATATATATATATATATATATATATATATATATATATATATATATATATATATATATATATATATATATATATATATATATATATATATATATATATATATATTTATTATTTTTTTATTTTTTTTATTTTTTTTATTTAAAAAATAAAAATCGTTTTTTATGATTTCTTTTGTGTTTTAATTAGTAAATAATTTATATAATCTTCATTTTTTTAATATTTTTGTACACTAATTCAATGGGGGGACGAGCTCTAAAAAGAGATTATTTTAGACAATAGCACAGAAAATGTTATTGTAATTACCTTTTTCTTCTTGCTTAGCGAATCTCTTTGAACCATTGTACAGTGTTTGTAAAAATAGAATTTTTATAATATATATATATTATATTATATTATATTATATTATATTATATTCATCCTTTATTGATGTCTATACTTTGCCTATCATAGATAATAGGATGTTTTGTCAATCTTTTATAATAATCAAATAGTTTTTTTCACTTTTTACTTTCTTTACTAATTTTATATTCATCTGTCTCTATTAATATTTAAATATATTCAACCTTCGGGGCTATATCAAACACTGAATATAAATTTAAATTCTTTTTTTTTTTTATATTATAATTTTGAAATAATGGGTTAAAAATTAATTTAAGAAAAAGAAATGGTGCTATTCTTTTACATTGCTTCCTAACATGTTTTTCTAGTTCTTTTACTTAAAAAATAAATAAAATAAAATAAAATAAGTAAATATATAAAAAAAAGATAACGGAAAATATACAAATATTTATTAATGGGTTTATTGTATTAAATTAAAAGAAATACTCGTAATAATACATACATGAGAAAAATTCTTAAGTTTTTTTTTTTACCAAACATAATTTTTTTTGGCTGCCTGATTATTATTATTATTATTATTATTATTATTATTATTTATTTATTTATTTATTTATTAGGATCAAATGAGCAGTGTGTGCGAGCGGGTTACAGCGTGGAACCCTTTTAACGACACCCAACCTTTCAGCCAAATGTCAGAAGACCACATTTTTGGGGCGGAATTTGACAAAATTAGACAAGGATCTCAAAGTAGTAAGTTTTTGGTTATTAAAAAAAAATATTTTAAATGTAAAGCTTGAAGCATAAAAGAATATTATTATTATTATTATTATTATTATTATTATTATTATTATTATTATTATTATTATCATGATCATCATCATCACCGTCATTATTATTATTATTAGTTATCCACGTAATGCTACGAACTTCTTTGTGACATCAAATTGTCTTTTGTAGTAGGTGTTTGTTTGAAAAAATTATTATTATTATTATTATTATTATTATTATGTTTGTAAGGTTAGAATCAGTGTAAGAAAGGAGCTAAAAAGCTTATCTAGGGTGTTAGGATTGTGAGCGAACAAAAAAAATGCACTTTAAGTGTATATTAAATGTTGAGCATTTAGAGTTATCACAGAATTGAATGGTTCAAAAATTTGGCAAGATTATTAACTCTTTATCAAACATTTTTGTGTTTTTTAAGACAATAAAAATCACTGGAATGGCAAAGGATATTTTTTGTATTGAGGTTCAGGGTAGAATTTAAATTTTATACCTTGTCGCACGCTGTAGAGACTAAGTTGTGTTCATAGAGGTTAATAAAGGAATGAGAAAAAGAAATTGTTTTGTTAGAAAGGGTATCATAGTGATTGACCAATAAAAAATAAAGAATTAAAAAAAAAGATGAAAAAAAAAGATGTAAGGGAGGGTTTGCTTGGGGAAAATATACATTAACTGTTGTAGAATCTAAAAGAATATATTTTAAATGAATGGTTATATTTTGGGGAAAGTTAGAGTCGTTAAGGGAATTTAACATTTTAAAGAAGAAACCATCAGAAGAATAAAGTTGTGTAAAATGATGAACTATTTTGGCCAGTGGAAGAGAAATGGATGATGATAAGAAATCATCGAGATGTTGGATGTACGTAGTTTAATCTTCTGAACATATGTGTAATGGCTTACAGTATCAATATTTTTCAGTAATTATTAGTAACATAATGAAATTCAAGTAACATTTATTTAAAAAAATGTTAAAAATGAAAAATAATTGGAGTAATAGTAAATGGAAGTTATATTTATTATATTTAAAATTAGCAGAGGTGAGAACTATTTTTATTTAATTAAAAAATAAAAAAAGAAGCCATTGGATATTGTTTTTATTAAGTTAAAGAAGAAAGAGACACAAGAGTCATTTTGATAAATAAGGGAGACTGTAAAACCTGAGAATTAGGAGAATGCTTTAAAAAAAGGGGATGAGGGAGGGGATGTTGAGAATTACTGTAAATGCCAATTGCTAACGTGAATGTGAAGGAATCAGAATGAAAAAATAATCTGTATATTCGAGTAGGTTAAGGTATATATGAATAAACTTTGAATGATTCTACACAAAACCTCATGTTTGAAGACCTTTTTTGAAAAGGTGTTTTTAAGACAATAAAAATCACTGGAATGGTAAAGTAAATTTTTTGTATTGAGGTTCAGGGTAGAATTTTATACCTTTGTAGAGACTAATTGTGTTCTATGTAGAGGTTTAAAAAAAAAAATTAAAAGAAATTAAAAAAGAAGCCATGCCATCTCGATCTAAGAAATACTCTTTCAGTAATAG
>SEYY01000584.1:53732-61232 GCA_009176605.1 Armadillidium nasatum
TATGTGTTTTTCAAGACTTTTTCTTTCTCTCTCATTTGTTTTAATTTATTAATAGAATAAACATCAACGTTAGATTTGATTTCCTTTGACCCATGTACATTCCCTCATAGTTTTTGTGCTTTCATTTGATCAATCACTGAAACTTGCTCAAAACGAAATTATCTTTTTAAACAAACCGAATTAATTGTAACGTGGAGATGTTTCAGTGTACCCATCGATATATATATATATATATATATATATATATATATATATATATATATATATATATATATATATATATATATATATATATATATATATATATATATATATATATATATATATATATATATATATATATATATATATTATCAGTTTGTAATTTTAGTTCGGTGGCCTTATTTATTATATATTCCTTTAATAGTTATTCTTACGTCTCTTTAAATATACACTGGAGGCCGCCTTAGGATTTTGTCTTTGATCTTACATTTAATTTATTGTTAAATCTCGTATCCATTTTAAGTAAAAAAACAAAATATAATTAATTTTTTTTTTTTTTTTCGTAATTTTTAGAGAGGTTTATGTGCAATATTTTGATGACTATGTTTTAATATAATTATAGGTATTTAAAAGATTATTGTGATTAGTTTTTAACAATAGGTTAGTTTGGGGAGACAACGCTAATCTTGGATTACTTTTGGTCTGTGTTAATCTTATCAGTAAGGCGTCTTAATTAACTAAAGTTTGATTGTAGCTACGTAAAATATTAAAAGATTTTTGATTTTACTACTGTTAACTCCACAGGTGTTAATCAATAATGATAATATTTAAAACTCAGTCAGTCACAATGTTATTATTATTATTATTATTATTATTATTATTATTTTATTATTATTTGCATTGCTTGGGTTCATTGAACATATTAGGTGCTATTATTTAATTATAAATACTCTTATTATACATATTTCGTAACCATTCAACTTATCTCCACAATATATATATATATATATATATATAATATATATATATATATATATCATATATATATATATATATATATATATATATATATATATATATATATATATATATATATATATATATATATATATATATATATATATATATATATATATATATATATATATATATATATATATATATATATATATATATATATATATATATATATATATATATATATATATATATATATATATATATATATATATATATATATATATATATATATATATATATATATATATATATATATATATATATATATATATATATATATATATATATATATATATTATTGCGCTTGCTTTATTCGTTAAGTGCCAAAGGTGACATTAACTGAACTACTGAAGATGTAGGGCGTAATCTACTCTCTTACAACTATTTTATAGGCATTATTCTACAGAATTTTTATTTGAAGTACTTTTTTATATATACTTTTTGCTTAATTATTTTTACTGTTTAGTGATTTTGTTTGAATGAAAGTAAGTTGAATTTTGAAGTATGGAGGATGAGATAGAATAGTCGAAAGAATTCTAGTTACAAGTGAGGATAGATTTTTAAATTGGAAGATAAACAGACCTGTAGGGAGAAGGAGTGTTATAATTATTATTATTGTTATTATTATAGTTTAAGTTATTGAGAATGATATATTTTTATCAATTAGTGTTGATTTATTTTAGAAATTGAGTGAAATGTATTAAAAAAAAGTTTTAGTAGATCAGTTTATTGAAGTTCTTTACTTAAAAATTTTTTTTTTTGAAACTTTGTCTGATTGTAAAAGTAAAATATATTTTGCATCAGTATAATTTTGAAGTAAAATTTGGGGGTTAAATGTTTAATTTTTGGGAATGTAAAGAATAAACATATTTATCATGGCAAAAATCTATGTTGTATAATAAGAAAGATATATAACTCAATATTCAATCTTAGCTTTTAAAACACAAATGTAAAAATAATAGAAAAGGAGTTAGTTATATTTATAAAAGAAATAAAGATCATTATCAATAAACCCTAAAAAAAGAAATTTAATTGTAAATCATACTCATAGGAGAAACCAAAATTTTATTAATAGTATTAAATAGTTTACTGTGGTTTAGTAATATGAAATCAGTCCTACCAAATGGATAGGTTTTGTTAATGTACCACGATTTAATTTATACCCATTATTAATTCTTTATAATATATCTTTATTTATAATTCAAGGCTCTAATTCAAACTATATATGAATTTGCTGTAAAAATAAGTAATCCATTATACGTTGTCTCTCTAATATATATATATATATATATATATATATATATATATATATATATATATATATATATATATATATATATATATATATATATATATATATATATATATATATATATATATATATATATATATATATATATATATATATATATTATATAATATATATATATATATATATATATATATATATATATATATATATATATATATATATATATATATATATATATATTATATATATATATATATATATATATATATATATATATATATATATATATATATATATATATATATATATATATATATATATATATATATATATATATATATATATATATATATATATATTAAAATCCTACCCTTGGAGCAGCCCTTAAATAATTAATTTCCCCCAAATATATTTTCTATATATAAAAATTATTATTATTATTATTATTATTATTATTATTATTATTATTAAGACCCATATGTAATTGTTAATAAAATTTAAAATTTACTATTGCTTTTCTTCCCCCCCAAGTTTTTTTTTATCATAAGTGAATTTAAGGGCTGTTCCATTCTATTTATTATTTTGCATTAATTATTATTTTATTATCATTATTATTATTATTATTATTATTATTATTATTATTATTATTATTATATTATTATGTATGGAACGAGCCCAATGGTAATTTAAAATTTTGGAGTTTATTATATCTTAATCGTAAAATGGTTTAAGATTTTGAATTATTTTTCATATTAATTACAAACACACACACACACACAAAAAAAAAAAAAAAAAAAAAAAAATTTGCTTTTTTTTTTTTTTTTTTCCTTTTTTTATACAGCGTAACTATTTATTTAATTTTAATATTTTTATGTACATTTATTGATAACTACCAAGACTAATGAAAACTACTTTAAAATATAATAATAACGACTTTTAAAACTAATGGTATTCATAAAAATGTCTCAAACTCACCTGGTGGAACAAAGCTAAAGTTTCAGTTTATTTTATTTTTATTTTTATTTTTATATATTATTATTATTATTATTATTATTATTATTATTATTATTATTATTATTATTATTATTTTAAAGACGGGCCTAGCGAGGCCAATTCATCCGCCACCGCTGTTGATTTTCCTTTTGAAACTTTGCAACAAGACTATGTAAGACCTCCTTTGGAAGATAGGTGAGTAGTTATTCAGCATTATTTAAAATATTTTTTTTTCTATATTTAAGGTTTTATACCAAATCGAAAATGTACTTGAATAGTTACATACAACTTTGTGGTATGATATTGTATAAAAACTGTCTTGGTTTGATACCACTTTGTCTTGACCTTTCTGCTCTCGAAGAGGGTGTGCCTCAGGATAGCGTCCTCAGCGTCTTTGTATTTGCAATAGTTGGGTTTAACGATGTATGCGTTAGCATCCCGAGTTAATACCGACGTTTCTTTTATGTTTACTAACGGCATTACTACCTGGTGCTATTCACGAGGCTGTCAGTTATTTCCTTTCGAAGAGCTTCTACTGTCTCTTATTTCCATTACTTGGGGTGCGAACAGGAGGACTGCTTCACCTTTTATATTGCTGTTTTATAAATGACTATAGACTACGGATGCCCTGCTTATGACACAACCCACCAATCTTCAGTTCGCTTTCTCGAATCCTTCCAATACGAAGTTTTGAGAAGAGCAACCAAGGTTTTCCAGTCGTCTCTAAATGTAACTTTAGAAGTTGAGCCTGATGAAATGACACCTTTCCAGAATTATATCCTTTGCCATAAAAGAGACATAAACACTCTTCTGTATACCGAAGATGGACCCTCCTTGCATTTCGGAAAGGGTTAGCTAGAAATTCCCTGTGATCTGTTTTTCATTGTATCCACAAGTTCTCCATGTACTTCACACGCGGAAAAAATAATATATATATATATATATATATATATATATATATATATATATATATATATATATATATATATATATATATATATATATATATATATATATATATATATATATATATATATATATATATATATATATATCCTGGGTTGGCATCTTAGGCAGTGAACTTGCTGGCAGGACAACATATCATGCAGCTGCCACACCAACAGATGGCTCTGATGGAATACATTTTTTGTATTAATGTGAAAGCCTACCCATTGCATTAATAAAAAAAAATATCATGACTTTAGTCCATAATGTTTGTTTGCGTCACATGACCAATCCAGATTCGATGCAGTTAAAAATTGAAGATTGGAATTTTATGTAAATCTTGCTGCAGCGAGATTGCTAAATCCTGAATTAAAGATGTTAATTCGTTGGACACTTCACATAAAGATTCTTCAAGATATTTACAGAATTTTTTTTTCTTTTGGAACGCACCCTTATACTGTTGTATAAGATTTTATATAGTTCTTCTGATTATCTTCTTGGTTTCGGCCTGGTGTATTCTATCTTACCCAATATTGTAGCTTTCTTGTTAGAGGTGACTTATTATTGGGGGTTATTGATATAGGCGCATGTTAACTGATGTATATGAATTATTTATCGAGTTGTATTAAATGTAATAAGATTTTAATTTTATATAAGTTCTCATGTTACTGGAATTGGCCAATTCGAGGAGAAGAATGGATTTTAATTAATGACTTTGTTTTCTAATTACATATTTTTTAGCTAATAAAGTAATTACTGTTAAAAGGTTCTTTAGAAGATTTATGTTTTTAATATTTTTTTTCTTTCAAAGATCTAAGTACGAAAAGTTGCAAAATATTCACGACGAAGAAAGCGACGAGGATCCAACCTCTAAAGATGAAAAGGCGAAAAAACACCCTATTAGGTACTTGCCTAAAAAACGTGTCCTTGGAGCATCACATTCTGGCAGACTTAGTAGCCAGAACAAGAGTTCAAACGTAGTTCATCAACAAAACCATGACCAGTACTTTCAATATAATAAAACTTCTGGATATCATATTGTCACTACGTCTCATAAGGAATACGCAGATGCCGACCTCATATCTGGTAATCCACCTCCCGCGTTATTTAATAGTGAAAGCTACGATAAAGCCCTTCGGAAACGAACACTCAAAGGTGAAGTCGACGACGCGAAAAGTTCAGAAAACGTATTTGAATGTAATGTTTCTGAAGACGATTCCATAGGCTCTGCTAGTGATTTGAAAGCTCGTATTGACGAGGAATGCGACTATTATTATTGTGACAGAGGTGATGCCTCTGAAACAATATCTTCATCTGTATATTATGCCGAGTGTGAGAGTGTGACTACACATGAAGATGATGGAAGGCATGATTATAAAAAGGAGACTACTGGAGTACCTGTAGCCACAGGAGCTCGTAACGTAAATGCTTCCCCACCCCAAAGAGGTCCTAAGCCAACTCGATCTGCATTAAGGGCGCGCGCTAAAGCTATCAGAGAACAAGAAAGCAGAAAATCAAGCCAAGATAGGCTTCTTGGTCATGAATATGGGGAAAAACCGCTTCTGCTTGACGATGAATTAGATTCAGGGGATGATGATAGAGACGAAGGGGAGACAACTAAAGAAAGTTCATCAAAGTCTAATATTTGCACTACTGATGCTCCATCTTTTGTGACTTCAAAATCTTTTGTTAAGAAGAAACCTATTCGAGCCATGTCAGCAGATGCCAATATTAATCCTTCAAAATCTGAATCTCAAGATGATGTTTTCTCATTGGCGCCCTTTAAAAAGAAAAATTATTGCAGTCTTAAAAATTCACAGAGTTCTTCAAAAAAGAGCCAGAGTCAACCCTGTAGTAGTACAGTTTCACCTTTGACTGGAATTGTTACGCCTCCAGCCGGTTTCAACTCCCCTTCATCTATAACGATTTCCACCACTCCTGATGGATCAGAGCTTCCACCTCACGGAAGTTACGATGTCTCAAAAGAGACGATCAGAAAGACTATTCAGAAGGATGTTATTTATGAAGAATCACCTTCGGAAGACTTCCCCATTTATGAGAATATTACACTAAACGAAGGAGCCCCACTTTCCCAAGGAGTGACCTCGCAAGGTTTGACCTCATTGCTGAACAAGAATCCTTTCCTCAACCCTTTCTTGAATGATGATGCTGATGGGATTCCTTTATATACAAGTGAAATTGGAAGCGCAACTCGTGGATGCTTCTCCTTTAGTGGATAGTCCTAAACAAGACTTTATTCCTCTTTCCATGCATTCATCTGGTATTTCAGAAAACTCTGTTTCATCATTGATTGCAAATGATCAGCAGCTATCTCAACAAAATTTATTTGACAAGCCAACAACTGTAAGTGTCGGTACACCAGCACAGGTGTATTCACATTCTACTCCACCGACAGATATTTTTGGGTCTACTCCATTTAATAATGCCAAAGAACCTCTTCCTGATCTTTTAACTACTACTGAAAATGCTTCAAAAAGTGGTTTTAGACCTACTAGTTTATTTTCCTCTCCTGTATCGAGCGAGAGTAATTTCTTCACTACTTCATCTACACCCCCAAACCGGCTATTTAGAAGTCCACAGGCTCCACCAACTTTAAATACAGTGGTTAATAAACCTGTGGAACATCCTATATCTACTACCGCATCTGATCAAGATCTCTTTGGCTGTGTTCCGTTTCAACCAGTTGTAAGTAATAGGAATATTATCGCTACCAAAAGTCAGACTCTTCCAGCCAACATGAGCTCCCTCTTTCAGTCTCAGATGGCGCAAATGGCTAAAGAGGAGAACTCAAAATTAGCCTTGCAGATACCTCCGAAAGAGATAAACAAAATGCCAAAAGTAGATAAGAAAGGGACTCCACCCGGGTTTCGAAAACCAAGACTAACCCACCAAGTTCTCTCGGAATCTGAAAGTTCCTCCGATGAAGAGGATTCAATAGTGTCCTCTTCTAAAAAGTCAAAGTTACGAGATAAGAGTAAAGACAGACATAAATACAAGAGTATTGGTGAAGATTATGATGATGAAAATATCATTGTTCTCCCAAATAAGCAATTTAACCTATCGAAAAAAGAGAAAGAAAAGCTGGCGAAGAAGACGAAGAAAACTGAAAAATCTGAGAAGGAGAAGCAAGACAAATCTGAAAAGAAATTGGAAAAGAAACAAGAGAAACTGAGGGAAAAACATGACTCTGCTGTAGGAATATCTAATATGAGTTTTGAAGATTCGGCTATCGATCAAATTAGAAAGCAAAGGCTTGATAACAGAACTGAGGCTTTGGATGCGACCTC
>SEYY01000584.1:63732-92661 GCA_009176605.1 Armadillidium nasatum
AAGGCATGTCGCACGAGCCCTTCTCAGTGGAGGAGGTATGCGACAGGAAAGTTCAGAATAGCAGTGTCCATTGTAATAGAGATGAGAGCGGGAGAGTTGATAAGAAGAAACACCCTAGACTTTCACTTTATCAAGGAGAGCTGTATGAGTGGAACCACTACAGATGTTTGAGGCTTACTCCATACAGGGGCGAACACCCCCTCTATAAAGAGGAAGCAACTGGGGTGTCTTGAAGAAATTCTGAAGGTGCCTCAGAACACCCACCTCTTAGAAGCTTGCTTAGAAAGAGAAGTTATGTGATTCTTCCAAGACGGATAGATTCCGAAAGGGGGAACTTTACAATTGAAAGTTATGTGCCAGACTCTATCGAAGGTTTTTCGATATGTCCAGCGCGACAAAAAAAAAAAAAGATTCACCGAAATGCGGAAGACCAAGATCGAGTGAGAGAAAAGAGAGAGATCACCAGTTGAGCGTTTCTTACGAAAGCCATACTGGCTATCAGAGATATGAAGAATTGAGATATTTCCAAATCTTCCTGTTAAAGATCGATTCGAAAACTTTAGAAGGAACGGAGGTTAACGAAATGGGACTGTAGTTGGAAGGCTGAGAGGGGTTCCCCTTCTTCTGTACAGGCTGAATGGGCGCACGTTTCCAGCAAGAAGGGAAGGTTGAAGTAGAAAGACAGAGACGAAATAGTTTACCAAGATAAGGTACAAGCTCAGAAGCTCAAGTTTTGAGAACCAGGAGGAGTGATACCATCAGAACCTTACTCCTTCTTAGTGTTAAGCTCAGAGAAAGGAGAAATGACATCTTTAGAAGAAATTGCAGTTTTAGGCATAAATGAGTTGGAGTGAGTTGAAGGAGGAGGAATAGCTCTGAAATCGTCTAAAGTTGAGTTAGAGGCAAAGTTTGAGCGAAGAAATCAGCTTTAGAAGAAGGCAAAAAGGCAGTTGAACCGTCTGAAGATGTTAAAGGAAGGAAAAAGGAAGAAGCATATTTACAGTTGACATTTTTTGCAAATGCCAGAATGGGCGTGAAGAGGAGGAATCAGAGAGATTATTTCTTTTTCTACGGGGAAAAGAGTTTTTGGTGTTGCAGAGAATTGCAGCACCAACATACAAAGTAAGGTATATTCAGCTTGACCCGAGGACAATGCTTCCCATTTCCACACAGTTGACGATTTTATATATTATATATATATATATATATATATATATATATATATATATATATATATATATATATATATATATATATATATATATATATATATATATAATATATATATATATATATATATATATATTATATAAAAAAAGCATGGGCCACAGGATTAGCCACCCGGTTCTGTGATTACTCCGCTAACGGCTTGCAAGAACTCCAGAACCAGCATGGGAAACCATAGCTCCGAGAAGCATAATCTTCTGGAGAGCTCTTGGAGAGAGCGTTTAGAGGTTATATGGAAAACGATACCTAGTCCAACTGAAAGGGTAAAAACCTATATGAGAGTTTATAAAACTCTGGAACTAGTTATTGAAACCATCGAGCCTAA
This sequence comes from Armadillidium nasatum, assembly GCA_009176605.1. Taxonomy (NCBI): domain Eukaryota; kingdom Metazoa; phylum Arthropoda; class Malacostraca; order Isopoda; family Armadillidiidae; genus Armadillidium; species Armadillidium nasatum. The sequence goes on from SEYY01000584.1 coordinate 65,285, forward strand.
AAACAGGATCTTTAAAAGAGCTCTGGGAGAGGGACTTTTAAGAGCAGATGGAGAAAGATGCTGGTTCCACTGACAGGGTGAAAACCCTTCCTTGGAGAAGATGAAGATATATCCATATGAGTTGGATCTCTTCACGTAGATGATCGAGGGTGGAGGGGGGAGGTTCCCCTTTTCCAATTTTTCCTTCTTGGTCATGAATGTAGATATTTAAACAATGTCTTCGGACAAATCTACCCTACAAACATGGGGGATATTGTGCAAACGTTAATATATATATATATATATATATATATATATATATATATATATATATATATATATTATATATATATATATATATATATATATATATATATATATATATATATATATATATATATATATATATATATATATATATATATATATATATATATATATATATATATATATATATATATATATATATATATATATATAAACCAAAGAGTGGAACTAATGAAGAAACATCCATTATAAATGTTGATGTAAAATCAGTCAGAAGAATAAGCCAGGAGGTAAGCATAAGCAAAACGTCAGCGCATCGTATTCTCATGACGTACAAATTTCATCCGTACAAAGTACATCTCGTGCAAGATCTACATGTTGATGACACAGATAGGCAGGATGGAATTTTGTGAATGGATGAGTGTGCATATGGATTCATCAATATTTTTCAGTGATGAAGCCTTTTTCATTATGAATGGTCAGGTGAACCGGCAAATATGCGCTATTGGTCAGATAACAATTCACGCTGAAATGATGAGGGACACCACCAGCACAACCCGAGGATCATGGTGTGGGCTGGAATCTGGGAGGAGGAAATCATTGGCTCATACTTCTTCAATGATAATGTCACTGCTGAAACCTATTTAGAACTACTGCCAACCTTCTTGTCTGACTACCTTGAGGATGTTCCCATATGTCGACGACAAAACGTCTTTTCTAAACAGGATAGAACTTCAGTACATTAGCGTGTGTGACCACTTGGACCAGACCTTTCCTAACAGATGGATTGGACGGATAGGTCCCGTCAATGGTTACCCCGATTACCTGATTATTTCCTTTGGGGTCATCCCAAGTCTGTGGTGTACAAAAATCGTTCCACGAACACTTGATGATTTAAGGGATGCAATAACTACATGCCAAATGTTCACCCCTGAAACCCTCAGGAGTGTGAAACTTTGGTTTATCACTGAAGTAGTGGGGTACGCACAAAACTTGGTTTATTAATAAAATTTTAATGTGTTATTCCGAAAATACACAAAAACTTAGTAGGGAGTAGCGGGAAAAAGTACTCCACAATCCGGGTTCTTTTACTCAACTATGAAGGCCCTACGAGTGTGCTATATATATATATATATATATATATATATATATAATATATATATATATATATATATATATATATATATATATATATATATATATATATATATATATATATATATATATATTTATATATATATATATATATATATATATATATATATATATATATATATATATATATATATATATATATATATATATATATATATATATATATATATATATATATATATATATATATATATATATATATATATATATATATATATATATATATATATATATATATATATATATATATATATATATATATATATATATATATATATATATATATATATATATATATATATATATATATATATATATATATATATATATATATATATATATATATATATATATATATATATATATATATATATATATATATATATATATATATATATATATATATATATATATATATATATATATATATATATATATATATATAAATAATTATATATATATATATATATATATATATATATATATATATATATATATATATATATATATATATATATATATATATATATATATATATATATATATATATATATATATATATATATATATATATATATATATATATATATATATATATATATATATATATATATCATTAAAGTATCGCGGAATTTCTAGTACTGTATAATATTACTACAAAAAAAGGTTTCAAGTCGGGCAGTTGTATGTCAAACACTGAGCAAGTCCATCAACTGAAAAAGAAATTAATTAAAAGGTTACAACAAATATTATGCAAAAGTTTCAATTGATCGAGAAAGGTAAATATTGAGTAACTGTTAAAGGATACAATTCAAATTAGATATGGTTTATTTTGGTAGGTGTTGTTTCGGACCCAATGTGTGAGAATAAGGCTGACAGAGGATAGGTTTAAGTTTGTGCAGTCAATAAGGTTTGGTGGTCAACCAGGTTTGGTTAACATATTGAGGTGTATGGTGATGATAAAAGTTGCACGTGGGAGAAGGATCGTGCGATATGATGTGGTGGTAGCCATGGGTGAGGTTGGTGTGGCTAATGCAGAGACGAATAAGGCCCACCTCCTGTTGACAGTTGCATCAGTGAGAGGATGACTATTCGGCGATATATGTTTTATTCATCGCAGATTTTCCTTTCGAAGGTCACCCGCTAACACTCCTGCGAGCATGACCTGAATTCTTGGTAGTACGCAGGGGAAGTAACCACCAATAGGGAGATAACTTTGTCGAATGGTCGTTGGAAACCTGCAGCAGCTGCGAAGAAAAGGACTTTCTTGAATTTTTGTCAGCAACAAACGTTGCCAATGATTCACACGTGAGAAGGGGCTCAGAAAAGTGAAATCTATCTAGTGTGAGAATGTAATAGGTGAAGGAATTATTGCACAGTGAAGACCAGTGGAATAGGTAACTATTATCACCTGCAAGGAGTAGGGTGAATCTGTATAAATAACATAAGGATTGGTTGTGGTTAAGGATTAAGATCTGGGAGAGGGCTTTTAATATTCTCGTTTAGTTCTGCTTTGAAAATGGAGGCGTAGGGAGGAATGGTATGTGGGATATATGAGAGGTTACAGTTAGGGAAGATGGTAACGCGCTAGGTTTTTACCTGATATAGATCTGTATGTAATAACTGAAGTTGATTCACCACTTTTACAGTGAGAAAGAAAAGATGATCATAGGACAGCAGGATGGTTGGATATGGGTAAAGTAGACTGGGCCAGACAGATGGATGTGGTTAGAAATATCAAAAAAGTGTAACCATCATAAATGAACGACAAGAGATGTAATGTGGATCTTTCCAAGAAAGATTACGAGAAAAGTTTGAGTTGAGTGTTTTCGAAGATGTCATAGTTGTGTGGAAGACTGTGTCGAGTAGAAAGATGGAGGAGTTGAGTATTTGAGGCATTGAAAACGACCATGTTTTCTCTAACCAAATTTGAAATGTGAGAAAGATTAGAGTTCAGTTGCTCCAAGGCCATCCTTCTTGCATCAATTAACTGCTGTTGGGAGGGATGTCTTTCAAATTGAAAGGAGTATGAAGGGTGGAGTCATCGGCATAGGAATGGATAGGAGACGAAGTAATAGAGAGAAGGTCATTGATGAAAATTAGAAAAAGAGTTGGGGATAGGGCAGATCTTTGAATTTATCATTTTAGGTAATTTCAATGTTCACCACAGACAATGGCTTTTATCTAGTTCTTCATGATGTAGCTGGAGAACTCGCCCACTATTTTTCTATTCAAAACAATCTTGAGCAATTAGTGCAACTCCTTGCCCGTATCCATGACTGTCTTGGTAATGAAGCCAATATCCTCTTTCTCCAGACAATGGTAAACTCTTTTTTCCCCAGGGTTCTTCCCATCTCATTCTTACCTCTGTATTTAGCTCTGTCTATAATTCTTCCACAAAAACAGTCCACCCCTTCGGCGAAAAGGCGTTTCTGGCACTTCGGTGCTGTTAACTGGTCTAGCTTTCCTTTGTACTTCAGTGATTTCTTATGGAATGATTACAGCTTTCTTCGGAGGGGACTTTCGGAGTGTGCAGAAAGCATAACCGAGGTGATTCTCTCTGGTATGGAAACGCACATTCCATATTCTTTCCCTTTAACTAAACCTAACAAACCTTGATTTAACCCTGCCTGTTATTGCGCTATTCACCGCTGGCATGCTGCCTTTTGAGATTACCGTAGTCTTCAAATTCCTGAAACTCGTACATCTTTACTTAATCAAGGAATCCTGAATAATCTATTCTCCGTAACACTAAAAACTTTTTCTACATCGAAAATACAATAATCTTTCTGGTTTCTCTTTCTCAAGCCCTTTCTGGCATTCTATAAAAAAAAAATAAATAAAATAAATAAATAAACAACCCTTTGATTCTTCCTCTTTCTCTCCTCTAGTTTCTTCTGACAGCACAACTGCCATTTTGCTTTCAACTGATGCTGAAACTTTCCCTTAATTCCACGTTAGAGGATTCTGGAAATATTCTTTCTCATTTAGCCCCCTCCAACCTATTTATGCCTAATATTGTAATTTCTCCTGAAGATGTCATTTCTGCTCTTTCTGAGCTTAGCACTAAGTTGTACGGTCCTGATGATATTCCTCCTGTGGTTCTCAAAATCTGTGCTTCTGATTTTGCACCCTTCCTTGGTAAACTATTTCGTCTCTGTCTTCCTACTTCGGCCCTCCCTTCCTGCTGGAAACGTGCAATCATTCAGCCTGTACAGAAAAAGGGAGACCCCTCTAACTATTGTCCTATCTCCAGCAGGAAGGGAATGTCGAACCAGTTAGATATGAAACGAAATAGAATACCAAGACAGGGTGCAAGTTCAGAAGCACAAGTTTTGAGAACCACATCAGAGATACCATCAGAACCGTACACCTTAGTGTCAAGCTCAGGAAGGAGCAGAAATAACATCTTTAGGAGAAAGTAGCGTTGAAACCAACGAGCCAAAATACAGATCTTTAAGAGCGCTTAGAAACATTTGAAAGCAAATGGGAAAAGATACTGATTCCTCTGACATGATGAAGACCCTTTTGAAAGCAAATGGGAAAAGATACTGATTCCTCTGATATGATATAGTGTTGGCCACTGTTTTGAGGATGTTGAGTTTTCTGGTTTTGGCTGTGGTGGTATTTTGAATGTGTTTGGAGAAAGTGAGGGATATATAATATATATATATATATATATATATATATTATATATATTATATATAATATATATATATATATATATATATATATATATATATATATATATATATATATATATATATATATATATATATATATATATATATATATATATATATATATATATATATATATATATATATATATAAAATCTGTTGGGATAGATAATCATCGTAGGATACAGTAGGGTACAACTGTGGTGTAGTGCGCACCGCGGCACTAAAATTATGTTGCGCACTTCACCACACAACACCTGGTGCGTCGGTTAACCCTACCATACACCATGTAGCCTTATTCCAAATTTGGTTGAATTAGGGCATATAGAGGCGTAGAAGGGATTTACTATCTTCACTCCAAGTTCACTGAGGCGAGGTGGCGCAATAGATGTTATTATTATTATTATTTTTTTTTTTATCTTATCTTATCTTATCTTACATTTATGTGTCAAAAAATATCTGATACAATAATTTAATTTATTGTATTACAATGGGATTTAAAAGAACCTGAATCTGAACTTGGATTTGGCCTTAGACTCGAACATAAAACTTGGGCCTTGCATGAAAATATGGACTTGATTCACCACTACTGATCAGAGAACTTAAATTTACAGATTCGAATAAACAAGATAATCTGCATTCATTAAAACAAGTCTCATTGTAAAGATTAAAACCTGAAGGCGTTGAGAACATTAAAATTAAAACTTAAATATGTATATTTAAGTTCAAGTGAGATGAGACGATAATATTTAGTACCTTTATGAACAAAATATTTTAAGTATTAGATGCATTCTGATAAATTTATAAACAATTGAAGCAAGTATAAAATAAAACCTTCTAAAAAACCATTATAAACCCTCTAACTTTTCCAAACTCAATAAGCTTCCAACATACCCAAAGGACAAAATTTGACTGACGCCAAAGCAGAAAGAAAATTGGCAACGAGTCTGTGACAGGAAGAATACTTCTCCTCTAGGAGATCGAGTTCTGCTTCCGTGATACCATTTGGTGGACCAACCCAAAGTTCGTGTATTCTCTCGACGGTCAAAAACAGCTGAAAATAGGGGAAAATAAACAATAAATTTAATTTAAAATTTAAGTATTTAAACTATATACATTTCAAGTTAAAATTAATATATATATATATATATATATATATATATATATATATATATATATATATATATATATATATATATATATATATATATATATATATATATATATATATATATATATATATATATATATATATATATATATATATATATATATATATATATATATAATATATATATATATATATATATATATATACCTGCATGAGAGTTGTTTTTGAATGGGAGAGAGAGTTTCTTCATCAAGTAAACATTCGTGAAAAGTTTTTGATAAAAGGACCTCATGTTCTGCATATATATATATATATATATATATATATATATATATATATATATATATATATATATATATATATATATATATATATATATATATATATATATATATATATATATATATATATATATATATATATATATATATATATATATATATATATATATATATCAGAAAATACAAGCTGTTCAAGCTATCTTCACATGAGCCTCCTGCATGCTTGCAAAGATTACTTTTCTAACCTACTACACACTTTCATCCACCCAACATTCTTAGAAACATTTAAAAAAAATAAAATCACTACGACTGCCCCTAATACGTTCGCTTCGAACTCGTGAAAGACTGGATTCAAAAACATCTTATGTTCTTTCTCACTCTATCACTTTAAATTTTTTCCTCCGTCATACGTAAAAAAATTTTACCCGAAAGAGGACAACTTTAACAATTAAATTTTTACAGGAAAGATATAAGTAATCATCGTTTCACTATATAAGGATGATGAGTGGTGATAATATTTCTGTTTCTCCTTCTCTCTGCATTTGTTAATAATATTGTCTTTTCTTCTCCTCTACTTTCTTGGGGTTTCCCCCCCCCCCAACTGCTTTATCTTCTAGTGAAGCTGACCCCTTTTGCTCAAATTTTTGCCTCTAAATGTTCTTGAAAGATATTTATGCTATTTTTATCATCTTCCTTCTTAATAATTTAAATAATACATCATTTTTTTTTTTAATTTTTTGCCTTTATTTATTAATGTGCACTTTTTCTTCTTGACAACTCTCAACTCACCAACTACTGCTCCTATTCTGGAAACATCTTAATTCTGCTAACCTTAACAGAGATCATCAATAAGGTTTCTCTAACGTACGTGAGACAGAACATCATTCAAGACTCTTGGTTCTCATCATTTCTGGATTGTAGCAAATCATTTAGGCTTCCTGACAGTTTTTGACAGAGGATAGCATAAGGTGCTTATTTCTAAACTCTCATTCCTATCACCCTGTTAACCTCCTTATATCTTAACCTATCCACTCTAATGATGATTAGTCCGTCTTCTATTACTCTATACCCTCTTTCTTTCTGAGATTTCTATAAAGCTCTGTTCTTCATCCTACCATCTTCCTTCAAATTATTAATGACAGCCTACTTTTCAATTTACGATCTATCCACCTTAATGATGATTACTCCAACTTATATACCCTTTTTCTTTTGATAAGGAACCAACTCAACTTGTGCTAGGGAGGTCGCCTTTAGGTAACTGACCTCTGGTTTTGTTTGAATACTTAACAGGAACATAGAAAATAGGATCGTTTTCAATGTCTCAAAAACTCAATTTTTCGTCTCTTAATTCTATGCTATCATTCGTTAAATTAACGAGTACAATTTTGCCCTCCAAAAACTAAACCTTTGCTGTTTGATGTTTAACTATTCATGGTTCTTTATTTGCTGGATTAGTCCATCAAATTACACCATCACACTGTCTAAAGAGTCTTAAGCAAGTAAAGCATCTAAAATATATTTACGTATTTCAGCTGCTTGTCTGCTGTACATGAGGAATTTATTTATTCTTGTACAAGTAAATCATACATTTGGGTGAATGCGTTCAAGCAGTTACTCCAATGAAGATAGTCCAGGGTTTTTCTCGTCATTAACTCGCACAATCTTCACGACTCTCTCCAATCTCTTTCTGTTCACCGAAAGCTTTTAAACTTCTCCAGATGCTATTACTATTAAAACTGGCACTGTTCTAAACTCTTTCATCGCATACCACCTTCTATGAGTTGAATTCGCGTGGCTCTTCCATTCCACCTCCTTCATCACGGTTTCACTTTTTTTTCCTGTTCAAATGTGACTCTAGACTGATTCTCTAGACCTGAAGCGCCTTCCTACTCTATTTTCCTAATTTCTTTCAACTCAAAGACTTAAACGTTGTGTTGGCCTTTGCATCTGAAAGATTGATTTCGGGAATGCTTCTTACTTAAAAAAATATTATTATTATTATTATTATTATTATTATTATTAGTAGTAGTAGTAGAAGTAATAGTAGTATTGTTGCTGTTATCTTTATTATTATTTTCTTTATTATCATTACTATTATTATGATTAATGGCAGTATTATTTTTATTGTTATTGATACGTTATCATTATTATTATACAACTTCTAATGATGTACTTATAATCATTCCTAATCCTAATCTTGTAGGATTATTGTTATCATTATTATTATTATTATTATTATTATTATTATTATTATTATTATTAAAAAAAACTTATTATTTTTTATTTTTTATTATTAATATTTTAATTTATTTAATTTTAATTTTTTGATTATTTATTATTTATTATTATTATTATTATTATAGCTATATTTATTATTATTATTAATAAAATAAAATTTATATTATTACTAAATAAAAAAAATAATTTGCCATTATTATTATTATTATTTATCTTTATTATTGTAATAATAATAATTAGTTCCCAGTTATTATTATTATTATTATTATTATTATTATTATTATAAATATCCGGATTAAACTCTGAAAAAGTGAATAAAAACCTTAAATATCACATACCTTGTTTAAAGTCCGAGAAATTACTCTTATCAAGCAATTCTTCAATCTTTGAGCTGAAAGGAACAAAAACAGCGCTACTAAAATGATCTCTGAGCACCCTGGAAGAAGTAGAGAACCCACTGCCGAAGTAACTGAAGACGGTGAATACGGTGAGCCAAAGGAAGAGAGTTATCCTTACTCTCACAGCCATCGGATAGTCCATCTAACGAGTTAAATGAAGAAGTAAAAGACCGCTCCTCTTCACCTTCAAAATTGAAGTGGGATCCAATTTCTTTAAAATGGAGTCTTTCTATGGTAAACGAAGCCCTTCTAAGCATCAAACAAAACTGAAATATCTTCGTATACTTTATCACGTGACTTTTTTTCAGCACGATGCACAAAGGCCATAGATCGGAGAAGTCTAGAGACAAAGATGAAAGAACTTCTTCTGTTGAGGAAGAGGCTGAAGACCTCGTGGATTTTACATGCTGGGGAAATACTATGTTAAAATACGGAGCAACATCCGGGTAAGCAATTCCTAAACAAAATTGAAGATTTTGAGTCAGATCCCCCTCATCCAGGCATTCTTTGCTATCCATCTAGTGCAAAACAATTATATATATATATATATATATATATATATATATATATATATATATATATATATATATATATATATATATATATATATATATATATATATATATATATATATATATATATATATATATATATATCGCAAAGTAAGGCTTCGATTAGTCCGGTTTTACTATAGTACGGATTACTAATCTTAAAATTAGTAATTTTTTTTTATAATAGGTGAAAAAGGTAAGCATACTTCCCGCTCAGAGCCTGTATTTTACGATAACTGCACTAAACACACATTGTTTACTATTCAGTTTTTTAATTAGACACGCTACATTTGTGTTATTTATCAATTCCAATTTTTTAAAATTATGATTCACCCTTTTTTTGTATGAAGAAAAGAGGCCGAAGAAGAAACAAGTGCAAACATCATTATTACATTTTTTTTAGTAATAAACAATGAAATCTTTAAATATTTTTTTTTGTTCAATATATTACGTTAATAAATGCTTTTAAATTTCTTTGTCGTTTTATTATTCATTCGTATCATTTTATTATTCATTTCAAGCATGAAAATCATCATTAATACAAACATCGATAATCGAAAAAATGCTGACAAAAAAAATTATTGGAACCAATTATCATTTTTCCTATAACTTACGTTCTTCTAATAGTCCGGTTTCAAACAGTATAGGAAGTTGCCGGAACCAATTAGCCGTACTATGCGAGGTATATATATATATATATATATATATATATATATATATATATATATATATATATATATATATATATATATATATATATATATATATATATATATATATATATATATATACAGGGCCTCTACTAAGTATTAGGACTACTGTCATTACACCCTCTAAAGTGAAGGAGTATTTTGCTTTACTTGTTAAAAACCTTCAACATACATGCCTCCTACATCAATACACTTCTTGGCACGGAAGAATGCCGTCGTGGAAGTCTGCAGGCGCATATCTCCGTAATTCACGTGTTTCACGTTGGTTTAAATACCCTCAACACTGTCGAAAAGACGCCCCGTCATGCGTAATTTAAGTTTAGGGAATACGGCGGGTGGTGAAGTACTGTGACGCTTTTTTCGCGAGAAACGCTCTGACAGTAGCCGCATTATGAAAAAGAGCGTTACGCTCAACAAGAACCTGTCATCAGATTAAGTCAGACACGGACTAGCACGTTAGAATGTTTTCAAAAGTCGATCCATCTCATCTTTATAGAATGTAACGTTAACACTTTGTCCTACGAATGCAAACTCCTTATGCGCAACACCCTGCCAGTCAAAGAAGAATCACCAACATGGTCCATGGATTTCTAGAATCTATTTCTGTGGGGGGGTTGAATTTACCACTATCCACGCTGACGACTGAGGATTTGTTGTAGGGTCGTATGCGAAGCACCACGTTTCATCACCCGTTATAATCTTTTTAAAGAAATCAACATCATTTTCCGCCATTCCAACCAAATTTTGACATGACGCAAAGCGGTTATTGTTCCAAACTACTTTCCATGATAAACGATGTTTAGACCACTACATTCAGTGATGCGCTGCAGGAAACATCGATCACTTTAAGAAGTCGTAACTTCGTATGGAACACATTCAAACATATACATATTCACTCGCAAAACGGAAGCGGTTGAATGAGCTCGCTACATGTTTTGACAGGTCCTGTCCTTAACACTTTGTAGACTCACTCTATATATATATATATATATATATATATATATATATATATATATATATATATATATATATATATATATATATATATATATATATATATATATATATATATATATATATACACGCAAATAAAACGCAAAATACTTACTTTATGAAAAAGATTAGAGTAAAACTCCTGCATGGCGGCACACGACGAGTCTAAAAGAACGGCAGAGACGAGGACCTTCAACTGTCGTCTTAAACCATAAGTATTTGCGAGGGTCTCAAGTAGATTGCGGCTCATAAAATCATGTCGATTCTGAATAACTGGTAGGAGGGTATTTTTAAGAAGGTAGTCAAGACCTTTGCAATCTTTGAAATTTTCCTTCTGAAACACCCTAATAATAATAATAATAATAATAATAATAATAATAATAATAATAATAATAATAATAATAATAATAATAATAATAATAATAATAATGTTGGTATGGAGCACTCATGTACCAACTTATCATATTGCTTCTAAGGGTTAAGTTTATTTTCTTCTTAGTAAACCTCTTTAAGCGAATACTCTGATTTGGCATTTAATTTTAACCTAAAATTTATATATATAGGTTTCCAGAAGATTATCGTTCTTCTGTTGAGCTAACATTGTTAAAAGAATTCACAATTCACAAATCTTTATTCAGGAGATGGTACATTTACAGGCTTAAAGTTTAAAAGTAGGTCCTATACTACTAAATTTAATAATAATCTTAATAATAATAATGTGACTGTCTAGTCAAATTTTTAATCTTCATCTTTGGTAATAATTCCACAACCACAAGGCAATATCCAATCCCACATCTCCCAAATCGAACACTGCTGTCAACTCTCCTCTCCCCCCACCCCACCCCACCACACACACACAAACAAAAGTCCTCAATAACCGTTCTTACGCCAGAAGTACGAGAACACTTTTCAACGCTGTCTATCATAGTACAACAGGAGTAACTGACTCACGTGCTTGAGGGCGCCGTTTCAATCCCACATGCGGATCATAGGCTCATATTCCACTCAAAAAGGTTAATAAATAAATAAATAAATAAAAATAGTAGGTTCCCCACTTAATAAATCTCCAACAGTACTAGGAATAACAAAAGAGTACATAGGGCTTTCACCTCCCTTATAAATATCATTACAAGCCAACCAAAAAGGTTAATGCCCTTAAATCACTCACGACACCAAGGCACCAAATTCGGTCAGTACAAACAACCCTTCACAGTAAACAATGCATACGCACCTTCCTAAACTACTCCTGTTCAGCATGGTCTCCAGTTGTCATAATAAAATTATAATAAACTAATGTAGTACACAACAAGGCATTAAAAGCAATCACAGGCTGTTGTCTCCCCACTACACCTATACCTCGTCTTCAATCATTGGAAACAAAAATAATTCTTTGAAAGATCCATCTTGACATAATGGCAGCTCTATTCTGCAGTTACACCGATTCCCGGACTACTCTTTACATTTTCCCTCAATGAGCACTCCCAATACTAGAGCTATACAAATCATACTCATACTGCTAACACATCTATAACTCATTTACATTACCCTAGAAACATATCAAATTCAAAAAATGCACATCTCCTTCACAAAAAAAAAACAAAAAAAAATCCTCCGATCTTTCCACTTTCAGAAATCTGTAGGAAAGGGGCGAACAATGGACCAACAAAGAAGAATCCTTTCTTCCAAGGTTACAAAGGCAGATTTTAACCAGGTCTCAAACCCGTTCTGACCTAGATAACGAATACATTATTACGAGACTGAAGAACACCTCCTGACAGATTGGCCAACTTCAACAGTCTGAAGACAAGCCAATACCGGGCAGAAGTAGTGGAGGGGTATATATATATATATATATATATATATATATATATATATATATATATATATATATATATATATATATATATATATATATATATATATATATATATATATATATATATATATATATATATATATATATATATATATATATATATATATATATATGATGGGACGATTTTAAAAAAAATTTTACAATGATTTAATTTTTAAATTTAGTAAATTTAAAAATGACGATAAAAAAGTATATTCAAAAAAATTTCACTATTCTAAATAAATTTAACAACTTTATAATAAAGAAGAATTAAATTGTCTTATCTTAATTCATTATTCAAACGTGTAATTACACACAATTTTAAGACGTATTATAATACATGGTGTTTCACTAGCTCTCGGCTCCAGATATGGGCTTATAAATATCAAAGTAGTGGTCATAGGGTACCAAAACTTGCCACAAACAAACTTTAGTGTTTGAGAATTGTGCTGACATTACAACAAGTGTTGAAAGCGAGCGACATTAGCATCATGCACACGCTTCTCCATGCTACCGAAGGTTGGCGCCAAAAATTGGGAGTCATGGTGTCACCTGCTGATTGTTATGTTTCAGCTGCATGCGGGTACGTTGCTTGTTGCGATTCTCTTTCCCTCTCAACATGCCCCCATAGGAAGAAATCCAGCTGGGTAAGGTCTGGCAACCTTGGTAACCAAAGTCCCTTTGCAATTGCCATATAGAAGGGCCCAATTTCGTACACGCTGACGTTGGACGTGTGGCAAGTAACGAAATCCTACTAAAAATAGCCAGAACGGAGTTCCTCGTCATTCGACTGACTTACAAACTCAATGAAGATGTTCATATGACCATTACTTTGATATCTATAAGAGCATATCTGAGGCTGATAGAGTATGGGACACCCTGTAGTACCTTCAGTATAAGAGAATATCTGGGGCTAATAGTGTATGGGACATCCTGTAGTAACTTCAGTATAAGAGAATATCTGGGGCTGATAGAGTATGGGACACCCTGTAGTACCTTCAGTATAAGAGAATATCTAGGGCTGATAGTGTATGGGACACCCTGTAGTACCTTCAGTATAAGAGAATATCTGGGGCTGATAGTGTATGGGACACCCTGTAGCACCTTCACAATATTAATTTTAAATAACTTAATGTGAGACCCTGGAGAGATACACAAAAATCTAGTATTTTAAATTTAGAACTCTTAAAATTTGATACAGAAACAATCTTTTCTAAAGCTTTTGGGGAAATTCGATTTTGTCTTGGGAATGTCTATTTGGCCCCTTCTACTAAATAACCTTTAACTCTCGACAGAATGTTGGAGTACAGAGATATTTATAAGTCAATATATGTAAGTTAATCGGCAAAATAATCAGCAGAAAATTGACGATGACGATTAATCGTCCCATCACATATATATATATATATATATATATATATATATATATATATATATATATATATATATATATATATATATATATATATATATATATATATATATATATATATATATATATATATATATATATATATATATATATATATATATATATATATATATATATATATATGAGAGAGAGAGATTCTTAAAACTTTTATATGTGCAAAATATACACAAAAAAATAAAACTAATACTACTAATAATATTTAATAAATAATAATAATAATAATAATAATAATAATAATAATAATAATAATAATAATAATAATAATAATATTTATAAAGAAAATTGCAAAAAATTTATAATGGTGACTTACTTTTTGGAAGCGTGTCGAAGAAGTCCCTCTTGAGAATGACCTTCAAAACGGTCCAAATGAAAAGCCTTCGCGAGAAACGAGTTCGTGTCACTCGTCTCCCAAACATACAAGTCTTCACAAACACTTTCTAAATAACACTCTACATTTGGCTTATTATTATTATTATTATTATTATTATTATTATTATTATTATTATTATTATTATTATTATTATTATTATTATTTTGTTTGCAAATTTTTTTTACTGCATCGTTCTGTGCTGTACTCGTAACTCCATTACTTGATTTATTATTATTATTATTATTATTATTATTATTATTATTATTATTATTTATTGAAGTTTTACTTTGTAATTTTTGGTCATCTTGAAAGTAGACAGAATGGATTCTATCTTCCACCAATAACTCCAAAAAATTAGAACCTGCAAAATTGATGAAATGATAGTTAAACAATGGCGATACATTTTAATCAAGTCATGACAAACCACCAAATTTATATATGTCGATTTTGACACCATCCAAACTCCCTAAAAGTGGTTCGGGGCACAAAAAAATGAGCCCGCCATATTGTCCATTTACTTTGAATTGAACGTTTAAAATTGAAACAAATACGGAATATTCTACTTAAATGATGTGCTTTCTTTTTAAAACTCTTGTGTTTGTGCAAACACATTTTTGATTCTAATTTATATATAGATAGATGACCGGACGTTAAGGATAGTGTTCAAAAGCATATACATAAATTAATAACATCTTTCTCTGGGGAAGTATCCTTATATCCTAGCAACATCAGCCTCTACTTTACAAATATCAATTTAAAAAATAACAATTTACAAAAAAATGTGAAAATTCCAACAATAATTAATAGTGGTGTTACTTTTTACAGTTTAAAACAGATAAGGAAGTTATGTAAGTTCACACTGTCTGAGTATCTATAGATCATTTTTGACACAGCTAGTTCATTATGTTTAAACACACACAAATAAATAAACATAAAAAAAAAAAAATACTTATTCAACTTCTTATTAATCCACAGTGAAAACCAGTGCAAACAGTAGGCACAATAAAAGTACTGCAAGAGATCAATGATCCACAGCGAAAACAGCTGATCAAAATCGGTTTTATTGCAACGTTTTGAAGGAACTTTGGGTTAAACAAGCAAAATTATGAAATTCCACATATCTTCCAACAGTTTTGACAGAACAGGAAGGTGCACGAGAAAATGTGTGTGGAATAAGGCCTATATATATATATATATATATATATATATATATATATATATATATATATATATATATATATATATATATATATATATATATATATATATATATATATATATATATATATATATATATATATATATATATATGATACAGATGTTTCGTAATAATACACCTAAATCGAGTGCATTTATAAGTGCTTTAACATAAATCCTATTTTGAATAAGACAAGAATTTTCTACTTTAATTTAAGGTAGTTACCTTTAAGTTTTAATCGTAGTATTGATCTCAAATATTTTCTGGCATTCTATAAGGAAAGGAATTGTTAATAATAGTTATTATTTTCCTATTAAGTTTTGAGATATTTAAAAATAGCCCAAACAATTCACAGTAGTAATGAGATGCTAAAACATCTTTGGCAACTGATTAAAGTAATCTTAAACCAGATTACCAGAGAAGATCACACAATTCATAATAACCAAGAACTATACAGCCAGTGGAGATAAAAACTCAGGAACTATGAATCTACAGGAACAATCTCATATAAACACATGATTGACGAAAGAAACAATTTTAGCAGTACAGTGGTACAGTGAGTCTATATATATATATATATATATATATATATATATATATATATATATATATATATATATATATATATATATATATATATATATATATATATATATATATATATATATATATATATATATATATATATATATATATATATACCAAGTCATAAAACTAAATTAAGAAAAGTCAGAATTGAAAATGCCAAGTCAAAGTCAAATATTTAACTTTAAAAAAAAAATAAAAAAAAAAAAAAAAAATAAAAATTAAATAAAAATAAAAAAAAAAAAATACAACTATTCTGTATTCCTATTAGCAGCAAATACAAAGCCTAAAAACATCTTTAACATTCCTATCCTTCCACAACATCTCTCCCATAATAAACAACACGAACAAATTTTATCAGAAATAACAAATACTTACATTTGTCTTCATCAAAATTTAGAATAGGAACAATCTCTCTTAGTTCACAAACTTCCATAAGAACCTTTCTCAGTGTGTTTAGGAATGATAAACCTCTGATATATATATATATATATATATATATATATATATATATATATATATATATATATATATATATATATATATATATATATATATATATATATATATATATATATATATATATATATATATATATATATATATATATATATATATATATATATATATTAGAGGTGGACCGGATATCCGCATCCGCATCCGCAACTGCGGATATCCGCATCATTTTTCCAATATCCGCATCCGCGGATAGTAAAAAATTACCATACAAAATTTTGTATTGAACGCAGAACCTCTTTCTGAACGCCATACAGGCGACTATCTTGAAACTGTATTTGAAAAGATGCTGACATAACGGAACATTTCATTAAATGAAGTGCACTGGGTAGTCAGGGATTTGGGCACAAATATAAAAAAAAAGCAGTTTCTCTGGTAAGAGTGAAAAATGTAGATTGCTTTGCACACCAAACTCAGATAGTAGTTAAAAATTCCATTATGAGTCAAAAATGTGTATCCGATTTAATAACCAAATGTAGGTTAATTGCTACGCATTTCAATCACTCCGTTGTAGCCCAAAATGAGCTGAAAACAATACAAACTAGATTAAATGTTCGTCCACTTTCTGTCATGCAAGATATTCAAACACTTTGGAATAGTAGTTTGCATATGCTTGAGAAGATGTGCGAAATTTATGGTCATTTGCATTAATGCTTCAAGCAGCACAAAAATAAAGCCTCTAACAGGTGACGAAAATAACATTTTAACTAATTGTATTAATATCCTTAAGCCTTTTGAAGAATTAGCAAAGACTATAAGTTCAGTTGAATCATGTTTGTCAGATGTGATACCACTTGTTTCAACATTGAAAGTTGTGTTAACAAATGTTTTTAAGTCTAAGGGAGTTTCAAGGATGACTGAAACATTAATGAAGGAGATGAACGACAGATTTGAAAACCTGGAAAATGATGATGCTTATACAATTGCAACCTTTTTAGATTCTAGGTACAAAAAAAAAAAATTTTTTTAAACCACTTGTTTCTCAGAATGTTAAAATCAAATTAGGATGCTTATGCGATGAGATGATAGAAACAGCTAAAATAACGCCTTTCAAGAAAAAGCAAAAGCTCTCAGATACAAAAGAAACAAAATTTGTTAGCTTAAGCATTGCTAAATCAATGAAAGATCTTCTAGCTTCCAGCAGCGATGAAGAATCACAGTCAAGAAGTGTCAAAGGATACAATATCGATTATTGAAAATTATCTAAAACTCCCACGTTTGGAGGCAGATAAAGACCAACTGGTTTGGTGGAGAGATAACTGCAAAAGTTTCCCTTTTCTTTCTGAGCTGGTAAGGACTTATTTAGCATGTCATTCAACTAGTGTTGCTAGTGAGCGTCTTTTCAGTGGAGCAAGCCTCATTTGCGACGAAAAGTGAACCAAACTTTCACCTGAAAGAGCCCAAAAGCTTTTATTTCTAAAAAATAACTTACCAATTATTAACTTCAAATGGAAAATGTGAAACTGTGAAGTGTGAAAGTAATACTGGATATATATATATATATATATATATATATATATATATATATATATATATATATATATATATATATATATATATATATATATATAATATATATATATATATATATATATATATATATATATATATATAATCTTTTTCCAAATGGGTGGAGGTTGGGGAAAGAGGTTGGTGGGGTGTTATCTATGGTAACATAGATTCTGGATATTATATTTAAAATTCCAAGAATCTATGGCAAAAACTCTTAAAAAATTAAACTATCCGCATCCGCATCCGCATCTGCGGATATCCGCAACTGAAACTATCCGCAACCGCATCCGCATCTGCGGATATCCGCAATTGAATATCCGCAACCGCATCCGCATCCGCGGATAGTAAAAAATTACTATCCGGTCCACCTCTAATATATATATATATATATATATATATATATATATATATATATATATATATATATATATATATATATATATATTAATATATAATATATATATATATATATATATATATTTATAACAATTTTATAATAAGGAAGAATTAAATTGTATTTTATTTATTCAAATGTATAAGTATATGTAATTTTAACATATAGTAAAATCGTATCTTCAGAACATTATTTAAAAAATTTCAATATATGTGAACATGTGTATTGGGCGGCCATGCAAAATTCAAGTATATTACATTTAGAGTTCTTAAATTATGATTCAGAAACATATCACCGGGAACTTGTATTTTACTGAACGGTATCTGATACATGATATCTAGTGAATTTGAGTGCCCAGAATACAAATTTCAACTCGGTTTGGCTCTATTCTTGTAAAGAGCCTATGGGTCTAGGGACTGACCGGGGATGGAATTTTGTCAGGGCCGGGGTCTCCCAAATTTGGCCGGGGCCGGGGCTCTGGCTGGGGTTACCTAAAATTTTTAAAGAGGTGAAAAGCACTGAAATTTTAGGTTAAGAAAATTAGATATAAATATAATTGAGGTTTATTTAATTATAAAGAAGGAGTAGAATAGTCAACATTCACTTAAATTAATGATTATATGCATTTTCTCAGAAAAAAATTCGGAAAATTACAGATTTTGTATAATAAAAGTTTTAAAAAAATTTATAAAAAAATTTGAATTTTTTTTTCTGATAACAATAGTGATTCAACAGGTTTTCTTAGGTAAGACCCTAAGGTAAAGTTTGAAAAATGTAAGATATAAAATTATCAATATAACTTGTATTTATACATATCATTGCTATGTTACTGCTGTGTATAAAATTTGTATCATTGTGGTAAGTTTAGGTAAGGTATATCTTTTGTCTCATATTTTATTTTTAGTATATATGTTTTGTTGAGTGAGAATGATGGATGACATATGACACATTTGTACATAGCTATCTTTCGTTCTATTCTTCAGTTTTATTACCTTCTGTTCTGTCTTTTCTGTTTAAATGGTAGGGTGTCATCCATTTTTCTTATTAAAGAGTGATTGTTATTGTTTTATTTATTTTTGTTAATTGTCATGTTTAAGTTTTGGTATTTAATTGTTATTTTCTTTAGGAATTATTTAAAATTTTGATGGTGAATTTTGATTTTTGAGGATCTGTTGCACGCAGTTTGTTAGCATTAAGATTTTGGAGTGGTATTCTGACCTATAAGTGGATCCTTGGAGTTCCAGGTAATATGAAAGAGAAAGAATGGGTTATTTACTTTAAAGTATTTTTTTTTGTTGCTTATTATCTGCTTTTGCTTTTGCTTATGCAACTTTTATTATTATTATTATTATTATTATTATTGTTATTATTATTTCTTTATTCTGTGCTTGATAGTGGGTCTATACTATCTTTGCAGTTCCTTGGCTTTTACAAGTCTCCAGTAAGGAGTGTTTTGCATGGTATTCCTAAGGTTGAGGTGATCAGTGCTTGTTGCTAAAAGCTGCTGAAAAGAAAAGAAAAAAACTGGACATTTGAACTTGTCCAGGTATTGAAAGTTATGATTTATTTTAAAATTGATGGAAATTTTGTAAAAAAAAAGAATAATGTTTTCAACATTTTGTTTACCCTTTATTTTATTATTTTGTATGTCTGAGTGTTTGATAAATGTTTTTTTTATTTCCAGTTTTTTTTTTTGTGTTTATTTTGAGCCGAAAAGCCAAAACGTTTGGATTGGATTGATATTCCTGCAGAATACCTGGGTATAGTCAAGGAATTTGGATAGTTAAGGATACACCTTAATGTTGAAGACCTCTGTGTATGATGTTAATGATTTCATTGTATGTTTATGATATTATGATTTTTTGAAGGTACAATCTTATAAGGGAAAAAAAAAGTTAAGATAATATTGTATATAGTTTTTGTTTATGGTTTTTTTTATATGATTGTGGTTAATGTTATTACCATTCCTGTGTAGGGTAATAAAGAGATTTTGTAAAATTAATAAAGTAAACCTTTATTGTTTTGATTTTGTTTGTATTGATTGTAGGATATTTTGCGCACCGCGTCATTTGTTTTTTATTGTTTCTATTTTTGGAAACAATTGCTAATTTTTGTATAATTTAATAATATTTTTAAATCGGAAATTTGTCTATTGTTTTTTTTATTTATGATATTTTTTTTTTTGTCAAATTTTCAAAGTAAGTTTTGTAATAAACTATAGTATTTTAGTGTGTGTGGATATTCATTTTCCCTTCATTTTCTTGGAGAGAGTCCCAATTTTATTTCAAATTGTAGTTCAACTTAATTTCCGCTACATATTTGTGGCGCCCAACGTGTGGCTTTTGAAGAGAAATTGAAGGGTGTGAATATGGCCTCGGACAGAGGAGTTAAAATTGGAGGTTGAAAGATTGAAAGAGGCATTACGAAAGAAAGAAAAAGAGAATGAGGATTTAATTGATAAGTTAAGGGAAATGTCTGAGTATATGCAGGATGCAGAGAAACGAATGGAGGAGAAAATGGCATTTCAAATTTGAGGAAATGTTTAACAGTAAATTTGCAAATGCAAATGAAATGGGCAATGCTAATATGAAAGTTACTTCTACTCCTGTTGAGGAACGTAATAAATCTGATGTTGTAAAGGAGGAGAAAGATCCAAGAGAAGGGAAAAAGAAAAAGAAAACATCTAAGAATAGAAGGCATGAAAGGAGAATGATTTTAAATAAGGGTAAGAGCATTGATTCTTTATACTCAAGTTCTATGGATAGTGAGAAGGAAGATGAAGAGAGAGAATCAGATCAGTCAACTGACACTGATTATGATGTGAAAAGAAGTATTTTAATTAGAGATATTCCTAAAATAAATAAATTTAATGTATATGGAACAAAAGATGTGCATGACTTTTTCAAGGAGTATGAAAGTTATTGTAAGGAAAAATTCAGTGAAAATAAAGGATTCTGGGTGAAAGAACTGGAGAATTCTTAGAAGGTCGGATGCTAGATTTTTATAAGGCAGTTGTGAGTGTAGGTGAACCTAAGTATGAAGTAGTGAAGCAAAGAATTGAAGATCAGGTTAGAAGAGTGAAAGGAGGAGTAAAATATAGGAAAGTGAATGATTTTGATAAGGTAAGAATGGGTAAGAATGAAAGGTTAGATCTATATGCACATAGATTGGAGACATTAGCAAGAAAGAAATTTGGTGATGAGGATGTAAATGAAAACAAGTTACTGATGAAAATTTTTTTGGAAACTATTCCAACATCTGTAGCAGAGTTTATAAATGCTAGGAGAAAAGAGAAAATGAGATGGGACTCGGGAAAGATTAAGATGGGAGGATGTATTAGAGATTGTAGAAGATAGAGAGTTTAATGTGCCTGAGAGGATTGAAAATGAACAAACTCAAATGTATTTAGTGGAAGATCAGAAAATAGGGGTCCACCAACTCAATATAAGTCTTACAGAGATGCTCTTAGAGCTAACCCGTATGAAGTCATGGTGAAGTTTTTAGAGGATTTTTATGGAGGTAATACACAAATGGGGGTGAGAATGGTCAATCAAAGGAGGAGAATGAATGGGAATGTTAGTAGAAATGCCCAAAGTGGCCAGGGTAATCAGGCAAATGTGAATGCAGATTCTAATGTCCAAAATAGGGTAGTAACTTGTTTTAGGTGTGGAAAGGCGGGACATATGATATCTGAATGTAGGTGGGCAAATGGGGCATGCTTTAGTTGTGGACAAGTGGGACATTTGGCTAATAGTTGTAATAATTCTCAATTTGCAGGGTGCAGGAGGTGTGGTGGTTTGGATCATTGGGTGCGGGATTGCCCTCAAGGTGTGAGAATTATGAGAACTGTATGTGGTAATTGTGGACAAGATGGGCATTTTGCTAGAATGTGTAGAAATCAACGGAGTACATGTACAGTTTGTGGAAAAGTAGGTCATTTGTCAGGGAGGTGTTGGCATACAAGAAGAACTGGTAATTTGAATCAAGGTGGTCAGATTATTAACAACAGTCAGGTCAATAGATCAGGTATTACTAATGCGGAAGTAAATAGAGTTGGTAATTCAGAAAATGTAAATAATCCAGTGGTAGGAAATGTAGCAGAGGGAAACTTGATAGGCTGAGGGTTCAAAATTGTGAGCCCTCTAGTGTGAATGGGGTACAAGTTATGAATGTTAGGGAAGGTTTTTCAAGTGTAGATTTATTCTGGGGAAGTGAATGGAATAAGTGTTTAAGTATTAAAGTTATTTGTGGAGGAATTGAAATGAGAGCTTTGATTGATACGGGTTGTTTGGTCAATGTAGTTTATATGGAAGCATATGAACGGATGATTTTGGAAGATGAACAGAAAGGGACAGTAACTGGACAGTTGAAAGGTATTGGCAATATATTAGTACCAGTTGTCTCCTCATTTAGGGAATGTATTATGATTGGTAATTTGAAGATGGAAGAAAGTGACTTTTATGTTCTTCAGAGTAAGAGTGATAAGTATGATATGTTATTAGGATATAACTTTTTGAAAGATAATAGAATAGTGATACATCCTGAGAATATGATGTTAGAGAAAAAAATTAGTCAAAGATGGGAGATGCCAGATGTATGTAAATGAAGCAGGTGATGTGAAAGTTAACATGGTGAAAGGTATTGAGGTGTTTGCTATTGAAAGTATTCCCTTGGAAGCTGATAAGGTGGTGAGAGTGAAAGTTGGGTGGAGTATGAATGCTGGTATTGTATCTGATAGGAATAAAATGTTTATGGTGGATGGTTATGATGCTAGGTATAGGGTTAAGAGAGTAGCACATGTATTTGATGGTATTTTAGATTTGAATGATCCAAGAGTATGTGTACAAGTGAAACCTGATATGATAAGAAAACGGATAAGAGGTATTCATGTGGGTGATATATTGGGTCGGTTGTATACAGTATTGAATATGGAGGGTGAAAAAATAGAGAATGACTTGTGTGTGAATGTTGGTAATATTCAAAAGAGTGATTGGGTGTATGATGCGTTAATTGGTAAAGTAAAATTAAATGCAGAAATTGGGAGAGTTGAGGAGACAGAAGATTTATAGAATGCTATGGGAGAGAAGGATGGCCTTAAGCCAAGGAGATGATGATTTTGGTAATTCTAAGCTTCCAGAGTTTAAGATCATTTTAACAGATGATACTCCCATATATCAAAGACCCCGTCATTTTCCTCCTCCAGTTGCAAAAGAGATTGAAGAACAGTGCAATGAATTAGAGCGAATAGGTGTTTTGGAAGAGAGTTCAAGTCCTTGGAATAGTCCCATTGTACCTGTGCGAAAGCCAGATGGTAGATTAAGATTATGTATAGATTATCGTAAAGTTAATGAAAAAACTGTTAAAGATAGATTTCCAATGTGTGTTGTATCAGAATGTGTATATAGTATGTATGGAATGAAAGTTTTTACAAAGATGGATCTTGTGCGAGGATACTATCAGATGCCAGTGGAAGAGAGTAGTAGATGTATAACTGCATTTTCAACTGCTAAAAGTCATTATCAGTTTAGAAATTTAAGCTTTGGGTTAGCTAATGCTCCGGCGGCATTTCAAAGGGCAATGAATGTTGTTTTGAGTGATTTTCCTTGTCAGAATGTAATGGTATTCATTGATGATATTTTGGTAATGACTGAATCTTTTCAAGAACACTTGAAATTGGTTAATGAGGTTTTGAAAAAATTGGAGGGTGTAGGTGTGAAAGTGAAGGTAGGCAAGTGTGAATGGTTTGAGAAAGAAGTTGAATTTTTAGGACATAAGGTCAGTGCATCAGGATTGAAAAAAGCAGAGAAGTTCATTGAGAAGGTGAGAAATTTTCCTAGACCTAGGACGGTAAGAGAGTTAAGGGGTTTTCTGGGATTGGTAGAGTTTGGAAGGAAATTTATGAAAGACTGTTCAGGTGTTATGAAGCCTTTGACTGAATGGACTGGGAAAAAGAAAAGTACAATTGTGAAATGGAATGAAAAGAATGATTGAGGCATTTGAGAAATTAAAAGCAGAAGTTGCGAAAGATGTTGAACTTGCTTACCCTGATTATAGTGAGTATGCTAGACCACTTGAAGTGTATACGGACGCGAGTGGATTTTGTATGGGTGGTTGTTTGATGCAAGATCAGGTGATTGATGGAGTAGAACGGAAGAGAGTGATTGCATATGTTTCGAAAGCTTTTAGTAGGACTGAACGAAAGTACTCAACAATTGAAAGAGAGTTGGCAGCTTTAAGGTATTGTTTGAAGTCATTACGACCATTTTTGTATGGAATTAAATTTGTTGTGCGTACTGATCACCAGCCTTTGGTGTATCTGCAGCGTATGAGGACAGTAGACAGTAGGCTTGCAAGGACCTTGGAAGATTTGAGTGATTTTGAGTATACAGTTGAGTATATACCTGGAGAGAAGAATGAAATTGCCGATTTGATGTCAAGATTACCTGGTGAGAACAGGGAAAATGAAAGTTTGGTGATGGATCCAGAATACTTGCCAAGAGGTCTTATGAAAGGTAAAGAATGTATTGGTGGTGGTGATTCTATGTTTGAAAGTGTATTGTATGGACTGCAAGATTTAAGTAAAGATGGAATTAGTGACACGAGTGCCCAATAGTGTAGATGATTTGAGAAGGGAAGTTATGACAGAAGTGTGTAAGAGACCAGGAGCAGATAGGTATAGGAAAAGTGAGAAAGTATATGAAAGAATTGAAAGCAATGTGTAATCCGGGAGTGATGCCTTTTCAGGAAGTTTTAGTTGTTGTGAGCAAGTTGTTTAAGATAATAGTTTGTGTACATTATGGCGGAGAGAAACCCATAGTGTATAGGGGAATTGGTGTTAATGGAACGAGTGTGAATGAGCTTCATTTACAGTGTCTGAGTGGAGTGCATTACAATTGGGTGATTGAGAAAAAGAACTATGACAGGAAAATGATAGAGGATGAATTAGAGGGGGTAGTAGTAGATTTTAATGTCAAGGAGGTTAATGTAATTTGCCCTGGAGATTTTAAAGAATCAATGTATTGTATACATGGAATAGGGGGAAGAATGGAAGTGAAAGTGCAAATAAATGGAAAAGTGTATTGTGTTTTGATTGACACTGGTGCTCAAATTTCTTTGGTGAATGCAGCAGTGGTAAGAGAATTAGAGCAGTTGAGTTGGCAGATACATAGGAAAAGTACAACTGTAAGAATAACTGGTATTGGTTCTGGAAACGTTATAGCTTGGGAAACGGTATCTTTAGTTGTTAATTTAGGATTGTTGGAGAATATTGAACACCAGTTTGTTGTACTTGAAAATGAGCAAATGCCCTACTGTTTTTTGTTTGGTATTGACTTTTTAAGGATGCATAGATTGTCTGTTGATGTAGGGGATGAATGCATAATGAAAGAAGATAAAGTAATTGTTAGAATGCAGAAAGGAGACGTATATGCTGTTAATTTTGTTGGATTGTTAAAAGTTGGTGTGGGTGAAGAGGAATTATTAAGCAATGAAGATATTGAGGAAATGCAAGAGAAGTGTCCAATGATTTGTGAGCTTAAAAAAGGTATTCTTTCAGGTAAGACAGCGAATGAATGGGATTGTATGTTAGAAGAATTTAAGATATTTGCAAAGAAGTTTGTAGTTTGTATGAATTTGGTTTATTTTATTAGAAAATCAAGAATAAATGATGATGTATATGTACCAGTGTTTTCATTAGTAGGTACTGTAGGAATAGTATTAGTGGTTCATCATAGATTTGGTCATATGGGGAAATTTAAATTGTGGGAATGTATGAAAGAGAGAGTGTTTAATCCTTGGTTGAGATGTTGTTAATGATGTTGCAACTACTTGTGAGGAATGTCAGAAGGGAAAGATTCAGAGACAATATTCTCAGCCACCTATTTTAAAACTAGATGTGAATGAGCCTTTTGAATTGGTGGTGATTGATTGTGTGTCATTACCAGTGACTAGTAGTGGTTATGTTGGAATGGTAGTGATGGTTGATCATAAAAGTAAGTTTGCTTATGCTGTACCTGTGAAGAATAAGACTAGTATGAATGTAGCGAAAGTAGTAAGAGATTTTGTTGCCAATGTGTGTTGTGCAAACCTAAGCGGATGTTGAGTGACAATGGTCCAGAGTTTGTAGGTCAACCATTTCAGCAAATGTTGAGCG
>SEYY01000585.1:0-12500 GCA_009176605.1 Armadillidium nasatum
ATTTTTATTTTAATCCAAACTTTTAAAAGAATTGTCAGTTAGTGTAACAATGAAATATCCAGTAGTAAGCATTATTATGGTAATAATAAGGATTAGTAATTCATTAGTAATTAGGATAGGTAAATCTAGGTTAGGTTAGGTTTTAAGTTTCTTAATTATACGCAAATTTCTAGACTTTTGATATATAGCATTCAAGGATATTTAATTTAAAAGTTTGATATATGATATATATATATATATATATATATATATATATATATATATATATATATATATATATATATATATATATATATATATATATATATTATATATATATAGGGTTATGACTTTTTTACAACCCGGTGTTCTTGTGACATAAATCGATGTTGTTTGGTTAAAAAATAATGAAAAAAAGTTATTAATTTGATTAAGTGTTTGAAAATGCTCACCCCCAAAACCGAAATATCGATTTCTCTAAATATCGATTTCCCTAAATATCGATTTCACAAAATATCGATTTCACTAATTATCGATTTCACTAAATATCGATTTCCCTAAATATCGAGTTCACTAAATATCGATTTCCCTAAATATCCGTTTCCCTAAATATCGAGTTCCCTAAATATTGATTTCACAAAATATCGATTTCACTATATACACCTATAGGGTACAAATCAAAATATTTCTCAAGCGTTATTTTCATACTCGAATGATGTAACTGGATAATACATTTTACCTTTTTTGAAGCATTTAACAGTGTATTTCTATAGCATTAACAAACAATTTCTATTTCAATGTTTGTAGTTTATTTCTATAGCATAACATACATAATGTTGGTGGAAGGGGGGGGGGAATGGCGACCTTTTTCTATAAATCAAATAAACGTAATTAAACCCTTGTTCATAATTTTTAGAAAAATTTCATTCATTTCTGATACAAAAATTTACGTATTATACAAAAAGTCAAAAAGGGGGTTGAACAATGTTGAAATTTACACCTGGCCAAATTTACGATAGTAATAACATGCATGCTATGCACAAAGCAACTACCATTGTCAGCTCGTCTATACGTTTCACGCATCATTTGTCATCCAAGTAGCGTTTTGTGCAATTGAGTGAATCATCGCAGAGCTAATAGAATTCCAATGATGTCAAATTGTTGGGGCTCGTATGGTGGGTGCCTATGAAACCAAAGTAGAGAAAGTTTTTGGTATCGCGAGACACAGTCAAAGATTATGACGATATAAAATAGGATTGGAAAAAAGCCGTATCCGATAAACACCAGCGTAGGCGGAAATGTGTTTTTGAATGACAGACGATCGTTGAGTAGAGTTGTAATAAAAAATCAGAAGTCCACTGCTCCAAAGATAGTTCCAGAGATGAATACCGTGTTCACAAACCCTATTAACACCAAAACAGTACGAACGGAACTGCGCATTGCACAAGTAAGGTTTGTATGGACAACCGCCATTCGAAAACCACTCGTGAAGTACCAAAACGCTAATAAGAGAAGAGAGTGGTGTCAAATGCATAAAAAACTGGACTTTGGAGCAAATGAAGATCATTTGGTCAGACGAGTTAAGCTTTACACTTCCCGACCTCTGGCAGAGTTTACGTCTGGAGAACGACGGACCAAGCTTACAATGCAGGGTGTTTGCAACCCATAATGAAACATGGTGGGGGATTAATTATGGTATGGGCAGCAATATCGTGGTTTTCTGCCGGACCTATCATTGCCCTGCAAGGTACTGTCACTGCCAACGACTACATGTCCATGTCCATCCCCTTGGTGCAATGTTTGTTCCCTGATGGTGACACCGTTTATTAGGATGACAAAGACTCTGTTAACACACTCTAATCGTCCAGAACAGGTATTCTAAGCACGAGGGTGAGGTTTCACATCTGCCATGGTCTCCACAATCGCCCGATCTCAATGTTATTGAGCCCTTGTGGGCAGTGTTGTATAGAAAACTGTTCGAGCGCGATATCAAACTCCATCATTAATGGAACTCGCCGTTGTTTTGAAAGAAAAATGGAGCAAGATTCCCCCGAAAACTATATAGGACCTCTATTTATTCATTCCTAGAACGTAAGCACCTCTGGATGCTAAGATTGGTCCAACACCATAAATGGTAAAGGTTATAGGTGTGTTTGGATGTTTCTATATATTTGTCCAACTCGTTTGTGTATATATATATATATATATATATATATATATATATATATATATATATATATATATATATATATATATATATATATATATATATATATATATATATATATATATATATATATATATATATATATATATATAATATATCATTAAAATTTTATATTTTTTCAGGAGCACTGCTTCGTATCTTCCATCGACACCCTTTTCGGCCCTCTACACAACACCAACATCAATGGCAGGGTTCCCTCCTGGACATCCCTTGTTTTATGGGGCACAATACCCGACGATTGGGGCACAACCTAATCAAGATTTAAGGCGTCCGCTCTCTGTACTTTTTTCATAAAAATTTTTTTAAAAAGAAATATTTTGACAGGAATAAAAGGAACATTCAAATAAGTTATTATTAAAAAAAATATAATAATATATATATATATATATATATATATATATATATATATATATATATATATATATATATTATATATATATATATATATATATATATATATATATATATATATATATATATATATATATATATATATATATATATATGATTCATCTGTAAAAGTTTATGTATACCTAAAAATTTTATGTAAAATTTTAAAATTAAATTCTTAAGACATTCTTGGGGGGCGCTCATCGGATTTAAAAGTATAACTGACGATGGTTCTCGATGACTGACTGCGCGTCTAGCCAATTAAGATGCATTTACTGAATATTCAGTCTGATGAATATTTATACATTTTCAGTCAAAGCGCAAAACCATAATTAAATGAATGATAAAATCATTTGAACAATTGGTCTTTGGTACAGCCAAAGAAATTACTTTGCGTATATTTTATTTACTTTGAAAAATTAATTGAACATAGAAATTGTAAGGTTTTTTTATGTTGGGACTGACGACATATTTTTGATGCTATAAATCGGATTTCACACGATGGTTTCTCGTAGGAATGCAATACGAGATTCACGCTTTAAAACTTTAAAATACGAAGTGCAATATTTAAGGCTGTTCAACACCTTCCCCCCCCCCCATTATATTATGCTTTGATAG
This sequence comes from Armadillidium nasatum, assembly GCA_009176605.1. NCBI lineage: Eukaryota > Metazoa > Arthropoda > Malacostraca > Isopoda > Armadillidiidae > Armadillidium > Armadillidium nasatum. The sequence continues at coordinate 3,215 of SEYY01000585.1, forward strand.
ATTTGTTGTAGTCTAGGAATCCAGGAAAACATTTTAAAAGGTTTTCTTGGGTATCAAAATTAATAGGATGTTTTAAAATTAAATAGGGTATTTAAAAAAAAAAAATTAATTTTCTGCCTATTTAATTTAGTTAAATGACTTTTCTTGAATAGCTGTGGATCAATCACCACTCCAGTCAGGCTTCGCATCTTCTTCATTCAACTGTGACATTTATTTTATTCATAAACCTACCTTTAATGTTTCTTGAAGATCTATAACTACTTCGGGAAAGTGTAATATTTCGGGGTTCCTTCCTTTAACCACGGTTTTGTTTCTTTCTTCAAATAATCTAATCTAAAGACCTGTCCATCTCTATCTCTGGTCACTTTTTTATAACAGAAAACATATGTTCCATATCCTCCTATACAATAAATCATATAAATTTATATATAAAAAAAAATAAAATTTTAATACTACTTTCCAATTTACTCTTTCTTTCATTAATTAATCCATATAAAATATTAGTTCACAGAAATGTCCAAGATGAATTAAATCCAATAATACTGCTTTCATCAGCATTTTTATAATTTAAATTTATCAGATACATTAGACTTGCAATCTTTTTCAAATTTTTATCTGGTTAATATTCCCTGTAGATATTTCCAGCTCCTCACAACCAACAGTTACTTTATCATTAGTGAAAAAAAAAAAAATTTAAGGAAAGGGTTTAAAATTTTAAAGGTGGTTGAAATAAATTTACGAAATTAAATTTATTGAAACTAAAAATAAAATACACAAAAAAAAAAAAAGTTTTGTCACTTACAAATTGTTTAGAATTTTGCAAATATTTTATTTGTTTCATGTAAATAAAAAAAAAAAAAGTATATAAATAAAATAAAATAATTCTTTAAGGTAGCTGCCAAAATTTAGGAAATTTCAATCTAGTCTTCTGTATAAAAAAAAAAAATTACAATATATATATATATATATATATATATATATATATATATATATATATATATATATATATATATATATATATATATATATATATATATATATATATATATATATATATATACACTCTAACTGGTAAGATTTTGAATAAGGCAGTTCTTAATTAATAATATAACTGTGTACAGCTTATAAAATATAAATATTTTTTGTTGTTTTTTTTCTAAAGTGTTTTATTTCAACCCTTTTTTTTTTACAGAATATTATATTATAAATTAAATTATTTAAAAATAATGTTGAATAAGAATCATGTATATTTTATAACGTAGCCCAATATACTTATATCGTAAAAATAGAAGGGGAAAAAAATTGGTATAGGCAGGGATTTTGAATCAGTTCTGGAAATCACAAAATCTGTAAATATCGGAGAAATAGGAACAGAATCGAATTGGAAAAGTCGCATATTTCCAACTACCTTGAATCGAAATCACACTGTCAATAACTGGGATCAGAACCATTGTTGAATTACTTTACATTAAGGTCTACAAGCCTCACTACAAACTGGATTGAAGAATTCTTACTCCCTAACGACATTCTCAATTTTAACGTAGACTACCAAAAAAAAAAATAAAAAAAAAAAATAAAAAAAATAATATATATATAATATATATATATATATATATATATATATATATATATATATATATATATATATATATATATATATATATATATATATATATATATATAAAGGCATCCGCATCCGCACTTGCGAAAATTCAACATCCGCATCTGTAAATGATAAAATATGACATGCGATCCATATATATATATATATATATATATATATATATATATATATATATATATATATATATATATATATATATATATATATATATATATATATATATATGATGGATCGGATGTCATTTTCTCATTCGCGGCGCGGATGCGGATATAGAATTTTCGTCGTGCGGATGTGGATATCAATTATGATGAGGACGCGAATGTGTATGCCATCATATATATATATATATATATATATATATATATATATATATATATATATATATATATATATATATATATATATATATATATATATATATATATATATATATATATATATATATATATATATATAGTTGAAATAGCTTCTTTCCTAGTGACCCTTAATCTAACTAGAAAAGTTAAGCCAATACAAGGGGCGCTGTGCACAGTTAAGGAACTTGTTCCATGAAACTAGTTTCGTGTTTCAGTGCAAATGAGGAAATCCTTTTTCCGATAGTTTCATTATCATGGGAACAATTGATGGGAAACGTGTCGGGATGAAATAAATTTAACAATGCTGAATTTCCCTTTTGAAAGGGAAATTCATTGTTAATGTTAAAAGATAAAATTCAAGAAAATTGAAATTATAATTCAACCAGAAATAGGAATTCAAAATCTTATTATTATCAAGTATTAATACAAACTGTCATGCAATTTAGAAATGAATCTAGAAATGTCCGATAAGGTAAATATCCTTATTTCTGAGATGATTTTCTTACCTAATATTTAATACCGAGTTCCAATTTTATCTTTATTAACGAAATAAATTGGTAAAAAAAACATGTTCATTTGAGTGGTGTGAAAAAAAATTTTGTGCAACACACCAGTTGAATTTGGATTTACTATTAAACACAGACTAATAGATAAAAAAAAATACAAAAGGAGTAGATTTCATACAGAAATATTTAAAATCAAATATCATTAAAAAAAAAACTAAAAAAATTTGAGGTAACAACCAAGTTCAAAAGTCAAGTTAAATATAAAAGAAAATCAGATTCTAAAAAGAATTAAAAAGGGAGAGGAGCTCAAGAAGGTTACAAATCAAAACAATTAAATCGATTTCAAAGAAAGTATGAACATTAGATCAATCAAGTCATTGTCAAGAAATTTGGGGAATTAATTTAGTAAAGGAAAAGTTGATAGAAATAGAAGCAGCAAAAGTAAATGAAATGCAAAAACATGATACCGAAATTTGGAATTAAATAATTAAAACATCAAAAATACAAAATAAACATTTCTTGAAAAGAAGGTTAATAAAAGGAAACGAATGGAAGAAACGTGTAGGATCACAAATTTTTATGATGTTAAAATAAAAATGAATAATGACAAAGCTGAGTTATATATATATATATATATATATATATATATATATATATATATATATATATATATATATATATATATATATATATATATATATATATATATATATATATATATATATATATATATATATATATATATATATATATATATATATATATATATATATATATATATATATATATATATATATATATATATATATATATGAAGAAGAATCTCAAGAAAACTTTAAAAATTGAAAAGAAGGAAACGAAACTCGAAAGCAATTTAAATGCATAAAAGATTAACAATAAAGTTAAAAAATAATATAATCCAATAGTAACAAAACACCGAAAAAAAATGGAAAAAAATTAATATTTTCTGTTTTTTTTTTTAAGGATTTATAGTAAACGAATTCTTGGACTGTGAGGTTGTTAATGCTGCATTAGAAATGATGATTGACAATAATAATGTACAAAACGCAGCTCTTTTCATAATGATAATGTACTTGCTCTTTTTAAATGATTTTGAATTTTTTTAAAGAAAGGAACAGGAGTATATCTTCTTAGTTAAAATGCTAAATATATTAAATGATATGAAGATAATAAGGACTTTATTGAAGTGAATAAACAAATAGAGAAAAGGGAAAATTCACATAAAAGTACACATGGAAAATCTATTGAGGTGAAAAAAATTCCTCGAACTGTTTTGCAAACAATCAAAAGAAAGAAAATAAAATTATGATAATCTTCTGACATTGAAACATAAGAAGAGTTTGGTTACTTGGACATAGATATTGTATCATCAGCAATTGAAATGTATGCACAAATATTTCGAAAATAATTGAACCACATACTTCTATTCGCGTCATTTACAAGGTTTATATGAAAATAAATTCCATCTCAATCAGACACTTATGCAGAAGAAAAGTCTTTGAGAAAGATAATACGATTGTATAGCTGTGAACACAGATTTCAAAAGAATAGGATCACACTAGTTTCTTTGTGACTGGAATTTCAACAACCATTTTATTGGAATTTTTTTTTTTTTTGGGCAGCAAAAAAAATTGACAAACAAGATTTTTTCAAAGGACAACAAAACACAAATGCGCATATATATATATATATATATATATATATATATATATATATATATATATATATATATATATATATATATATATATATATATATATATATATATATATATATATATATATATATATATATATATATATATATATATATATATATATATATATATATATATATATATATATATATATCAGGTCTTTACGGCACACTGAGAATATGGCCTTACTGGAAACAAGAAATTCCCCGGGGAAGACTTTTTAGAACTAAACGCGGTTCCAAGTCAGGAGAAGGAATAATTATATCTTATGAATGAGATTTAGGTTTTATAAACGTAAATTGGGTAGATATATTAAAGGTGGTGAGATTCTTAGAGGATGTACTATGATCTGGCTTCAGGGGGTACAGAAACGTTAGGAGGAAAAGTGCCAATTGCTAAAAAAAAAAAAAGTCAGGGGAGTGCATTAAACAAACAGCATTCAATAATTTATGTCGTTATTGTGACTGACAGAACTGGCAAGCGGGGGAAGGGTCCCTCGACATGACGTGGTTATTTGTAAAGACCGAATATCAGAAGCATAAGAGTACCAACACCACTACGTTGTGACAGGCATGGTGACAAAGAAGGCCAAATCCCCAGCACGATCTTGATAAAACGTAGCTTCGCACCTCTACTGTCAGTTTCCCAGCACTCCTGGCAACATAACAGTTGAAAGAAGATGATTTTGTTGTAGAAAGGTAGAGAAGAAATATAGAATGAGGTTATAAAGTTATGGAGGCTGATTTAACTAAACAATCAACCTTCTCCTTGAATGGGGATATCCAACTTTGTGAAGGGATCCAACAAAAGGTGAGTTTCATTTACTTAGAATGAAGTTGTAGAAGATATCTGTGAATAAGCAAAAACCAACGGGTGTTTGGTCATAACCATTGTTAAGGCCTGGAGCACGTTGCGGGAATCGCAATATATGACGTAGGAGGCCGAGCTTGGAAGAATTAAAATTCTGAAAATTGCTAAGATAATGGCAAAGAGCTCCGCTGTAAAAATTAGCGTGAAAGTTAAGTGTATGAGATAGTTTGACAGGAAAACCACTGATGCAACCACCTCTCTCTCCGTTTTGGAGCCGTCAGAGTAAACGGGTAAGGAGGGCATGTGATCAGAAGAATGGGAGAGAAAAGATCACAGTGAGGACGGATGGGTGTGGGACTTATGGAACTGGGACAGTGCAAAACAGAACTTTGGTGCAGAAAGGTTCCAGACAACATCCTCAATACTGTAAGTGTAGGGATGGACCTTGGTAGGAAAATGTTTAAAGAGGTCAGTACAGTATACACAGTGGAAATATGTTGGGGTCAGTTTAGATTTAACCCTCTGTGCAGGTTAGCCTCCTCGGTGATTGGTCGAGGCTCGAGATCTCCAACAATAGGCTGCCCGGTCAAAGACACCGAAAAGATCGGTTTATAACCTGTACCCTCATCCCCAGTCAGGACTAAGGGAGCAAGTCCCCAGCGAAAAAGAATAGAAGTGATCCCTAGAAAGAGTTAGAGAGTTTGTAAAGTAGGTAAAGAAGAAAAAAACTAGGGTACGTTTTAGCAGGTACCATAAAAAGAATGGTACCTGAGCTCCCTCAACACTACAAAGTGGGTACGCTGTCGAGGAATATATATATATATATATATATATATATATATATATATATATATATATATATATATATATATATATATATATATATATATATATATATATATATATATATATATATATATATATATAATATATATAGAAAAACAACAGGCACATGCACAAACAAGGAAACAAATCTACCCCCCATCCCCACTTCCTATCCCTCGAGTAATTTCCCAAAATTGGTTTTCACCCTTTTGTTTTCAATTTTAATGTCCAAAGTTCAGACCTTAGAAAAAATTCATGCCGACTTTGAAGGGGTTGTCCCTGCAGAACTGGGAAAAAGAATATCTATTTCTAATATCCAAAGCCATACATTCCCGTGGTACCTATTCATAACAGTTGCAAGTTTAAGACTGAAGTGATTTCCAAAATTGGTTTTCAATTTCTTTCCAGTCTTAAGGTCGATTTCAAAAAACTTCATAATCTGATTAAGTTAAACTAGTTTAATTTGAATCAAAAAGTTTAAAGTGATCCTTGATTTCCGCAAAAATATTACAACATCCATTTAAAGATAATCATAAAAACTACTTTTTACAGCATAAGGCTACTTTTTACTGTAGATATTCTAAAATTTTCCAATTCTACTGGTGAGTGGTTTGTTACCCGTCATATATTTATTAATTTTATAACATTCATAATTTTACTATTTTGCCTGGTAATGGGTTAAAAATTCCCATATTATGGTTGTTGAAATTCCAGTAACAAAGAAACTAGTGTGATCCTATTCTTTTGAAATCTGTGTTCACAGCTATACAATCGTATTATCTTTCTCAAAGACTTTCCTTCTGCATAAGTGTCTGACTTGAGATGGAATTTATTTTCATATAAACCTTGTAAATGACGCGAATAGAAGTATGTGGTTCAATTGTTTTCGAAATATTTGTGCATACATTTCAATTGCTGATGATACAATATCTATGTCCAAGTAACCAAACTCTTCTTATGTTTCAATGTCAGAAGTTTATCATAATTTTATTTTCTTTCTTTTGATTGTTTGCAAAACAGTTCGAGGCTTTTTTTTCACCTCAATAGATTTTCTATGTGTACTTTTAAGTGAATTTTTCCTTTTCTCTATTTGTTTATTCACTTCAATAAAGTCCTTATATTCTTCATATCATTTCATAATTTAACATTTTATTTAAGAAAATATACTGCTATTCCTTTCTTTAAAAAAAATTCAAAATCATTTAAAAAGAGCAAGTATATTTATAAGTATAAAAGGAGAGTTGCATTTTCGACATTATTATTGTCAATCTTCATTTCTAACGCAGAATTAACAACCTCACAGTCAAGAATTCTTCACTATCTAAATCCTCAATACAAAAATATTAAATTTTTTTACATTTTTATTGGTGTTTATGTTACTATTGGATTATATTATTTTCTAACTTTATTGTTAATCTTTTATACATTTAAATCGCTTTCTTGTTTTGTTTCTTTCTTTTCAATTTTTAATGTTTTCTTTAGAATCTTCTTCAATTCTCTTTATAGTTGTGTGGAAATCGGCTTTGTTATTATTCATTTTTGTTTTAACATCATAAAAATTTGTGATCCTACACGTTTCTTCCATTCGTTTCCTTTTATTAAACTCCTTTTCAAGAAATGTTCCAGTCTTTTGTATTTCAGATCTTTTAATTATTTTATTCCAAATTTCGGTATCATGTTTTAATATTTCCTTTACTTTTGCTGCTTCTATTTCTATCAACTTTTCCTTTACTAAATTAATTCCCTATATTTCTTGACATTGACTTGATTGATCTAATGTTCATACTTTCTTTGAAATTGACTTAATTGTTTTGATTTGTAAGCTTCTTGAACTCCTCTCCCTTTTTTATTCTTTTTAGAATCTGTTTTTCATTTATATTTAACTTGACCTTTGAACTTGGTTGTTGCCTCAAAATTTTTTAGTTTTTTGAAATAATATTTGATTTCAAATATTTCTGTATGAACTTTGTTCCCTTTGTATTTTTCTTATCTATAAGTCTGTGTTTAATGTCAGCAAATCCTGATTCAACTGCTGCATTGCACAAAATTTCTTTCATACTCACTTAAAGGAATATTTGCTTTCTTCTCAAATATACTTGTCCGCAAAAGCAAAATTGGAAAACGATATTCTGAAAAGTACCTAACAAAATCATCACAGAAAGAATTTTTTTTTTCCTTCTGGCATTTCTAGCTTCGTTTCTTATTTGCATGACTTGTTTAAATAATTGATAAGAATATAAAGAATTTTTTCATATACTAGAATTATAATTTTGATATTCTTGGATTTCATCTTTATCAACATTGAATTTAAAAAAAAAAATAAATAAATAAAAATCCTTCAAAGACAGCATAAATTTCGTTTAGGGTTCGAAATTAGGTCATAAAGATTGAAAAAACAGTGAAAACCAATTTTGAAAATTTATTACTATATTGTTTGGTGCTTGTGCACTTTTTTTTTTTTGTGTGTGTGTGTGGGTGAGTGAGAATGAGTGAGTGAGTACGTACGTATGTGCGCGCGCGCGCTTTACGGTAGGTTTTGAAGGAGGTTTCTGAAAAGATTGTGAAAGTTAAATATCACGCAAGGAAAAGAAGAAGAAGCTGACAATTTGGTGAACTGAGAGGTACAGGAAGCAGAGAAAAAGAATGAAGTTTTTTAGGAGATGTATGAAAACTAGAGGGGAGAGGAGAGTACATGGAGGCAAGAGGATAGGATAGGATTAAGAGAATAGAAAAAGAAAATAGATGGAGAAGGCTTAGTATAAAGCTAGATGAGGATCTTCGGGGTACAAGAAAGCCGATTTATAATATCGCAAAAACTTATAGAAAGGACTCAACTCCACCAATGAATGGTAAAGAGAGAAAATGGAAATTTTTGACAAGCAAAACTGACAACAGTAAAAGATGGGAGGAATATTTCATCCGGCTGCTGAATGTATCATACAATATAGATGAGGATGAGTGTGGAGATATGCGGGGAGCAATAGGGGATGAAGTATCTGATAACACTTAGATGTGAAATATGCGATGGAAAAAAATAAAACTTGTAAGGCAAAGGAAAATGACACCAGAGGGGTGCGGTTGAGGTAGGGAATGTTGTGGATGAAGGAAATAATAAACAAGTATTGGAGGGACGGGAGAACACCCACGGACTGGTAGAAATTGATAATATGCCCTATATGCAAGGGAGATAAAACTGACTGCAAGAACTATAGTCGAATTGCTCTGAAGCCAGATGTTGCAAAGATGTATGAGAGGGTTTTGAAGAGAAGAAAGAGAGAGAAATATTCGAGAATAAGCTAGATGAATGGCAGAACGGTTTTAGGCCGGGAAGATCGAAAATTGACTTCATTTTTACGTTGCAAATGGTATGTGAAAAGAAATCTGAACTTTAATTGGAGTTTAATTGGCCTTTGTTGATTTGGGGAAGGCGTTCGACAGTGTGCCAAGG
>SEYY01000585.1:15000-40000 GCA_009176605.1 Armadillidium nasatum
CTATCCTTTTAGGTTTAGAGCTAAGTAATTTCCTGCATGGTTCGATATTTATGTAGTTTCACTCTTCGTTGATGTGGCACGTTTGGTTTTCCTTCGATGCAATTGTGTGTCAGGATTCTATGCTTTAGCACAGGCCATAAATGATCTTTGGGGTTCAGGTCTGGAGACAGTGCAGGCCACTCCAGAACATTCATGCTATTGTTCTGAAACTATTTCAGACAACACATTATCCTGTTGAAATATGACATCTTTGCAGTAATTCGGTCTCTTTGAATCACTTCAGAGCATATTGCATAGCTCGGCGTAAACATTTCACAGGAGTTTATATTTGAATGCGACTTCTTTTCATAAAGGAGCTGAATTTCCCAACGTTGTTGCACATGGGTTCTACACACAAAAAGAAAAGCAACTAATACACACAATCCAATCATGAGGTACAAAGGAAAATTCATACGTCACAACGACATAGAATATCAAACTGACTAGATTATCAAACAAACACGGTACTTTATGAACTAGCCTAAGGGATGCTTCTTAACCTTGATGAAAACCCAAACTTTGCAGTGTCTACATTTGTGTTACGCTGAAGCCGATATCAACCAACAAAACAGCGTACGTAATATGTCTGGCGAATGATTAAAATTAAAAGTGTTCTCAATACTTTATCCATTTCTTATATTTGAATAATCTATATTTAACTGACCTTTAAAATTAGTCCTTTGAAATCTTCCTTGGTGCAAATTTTTGGCAGTAAAATTTTATCCTGTGAATGTCTACGAACATCTCAATAAAATTCTACACATTATTACTAGTAAGTTTTGGCTGACAAGTTTAAGGCAAATAGAAGAGAAAATAAAAGAACCATTGGAAATTATAATAGAAAAAAAGCAATTTATTTTTGGTTAGGAAAAATCAAAGTATTATCAAATAATTGCATTTCTCATCAATTTGCATTATATTTTTTCTCTGCAATCTTAAAAAAATCAACAAATCTCCAGAAGCCTTTATACAAGAGCCAGTTCACAGCATTAGTTACTCTCTACCCCATTTCTAAACACTAAGTCCACGTAATTGTTTAATCAGTGGGTCAGAAACGTAAACACATTTTCAAGCCATGTGCAGAAAAAAAAGGAAACAAAATATTACATGTTCAATATAGGAATGTTTTTGAACATAATTTTTATTATATATTTGCAAAATCTATCCATTAAAACCAAACCTTTCCTGGGAATTTAATATTTAAGCATTCAGAATTGTGATAAGCCTCTGTGAATGACACCAAGCATGACACAATTTTATCACAGCTAACTGTCCAACATTGAACCCTGCAGATACTGAAGAAAGAAGGTTTGAATGTTTACAAATTGGACAAAAATAGTCAGACATGAAAAGACATTAGCAATGAAATGCATACTTGGCTGTGTGACATTTAAAAATTTAAAAAACTTAAAAGAACTGCCTTTATGTTTTGATTTCCTATAATATATATATATATATATATATATATATATATATATATATATATATATATATATATATATATATATATATATATATATATATATATATATATATATATATATATATATATATATATATATATATATATATATATATATATATATACTTTGTACCTTTTAAATACAGTAATTAAAAATCTCATAAGTATGAAACAAATAACAAATATAGTACTAAATTGATGAAATAAGTTCTGCTTCCTTTTCCTCTTCTTCCTGGGTTGAAATTGAAGAGTTTCAATTCCGTCAATAGATTCTGAACATCCTTCCTCCTCTTCATCGCGTGAATAGAAGTTGTTGCCGATTTCTCCATCTCCAAAAAAACCGAAAATTGGTGTGCATGGGAATAGCTCACGAAAAGCTCTCGTTTCTACATTCAATAAATCTTTATTGTCTGGAATATGACCTTTTTTATACCACTCTGAGCCCCTACCACAGCATGAAAACATAAAACATAGGCTATGCCCTTCTGGAAGACCTTTTTCTTTTAACTGAAAAATAAACATAAAGCAAATTACAGAAATAAATCATGTTATTTTTTCTTATTATCTTATTCTATTTAAAAAAAATAAAAAAAAATTCTCCTACAATTTTATATATTTCATACAAGAAACCCCATAATTGCTTTTATTCTAAATCTAGAATAAAAAGTTAAAAGCTAAAAGACAAGGGAGTGGGTGGCAAAGTAAAGTATTAGCAGATAATTAGCAGACATTGAGGAAAAAATGGGACTGTATAATGGAATGACTGAGTCAAAAGAAATAGCCCTTGTTTCATTTTAAGGATAATAAAATAGTAAACAGTGAAATATTATTTCTGTTAAAAATTTACTGCCAATGGAAAAGAGTGATGAGATTTTCCTAAGGATACAATGGATTCCACAAATCACTTCTTCTGGCGAGAAATTAAGTCTCAAGCTCCTATTAAATCATTGGCCTAAAAATTAATGCAATAAGTTGAATTAGCCCTCTGGAAAAACTACTTAATATATAAAAATAAGAAATAAAAAATACAATAAAATATTCGTAGATCTTTAAGGGAAAAGAAACCTTAAGAGTTAAAAATTTAATGAAATCTTTAAACACGATTCAGCAGAACTATTTTAAATTTTAATACTATGTGCTTCAACACAACAAGAACACAAGAACCACAAGCAAAATTCCATTATATTTCAGAATGAACGTATGAATTGCTTAAAGGCAACTGTAAGGGCTACTCTGTGTTGACTGAAATTGGTACCTGTAGATATTTTTGTGTGAGCTGTGAGGGTAAATGTCATAAGCATGTCAATACATACGTAGTTCCTAATAATATTGTGGCTATATTTAGTAAAAAATCTGTCAAAAAGTGCTACTGTGGAGTGGGTATTTTATTCTTGTTTGTCTTATGTAAATAGGATAATTTGATAAATTTTAGATCTCAACGATGTCTACTAATACTAAAAAACAAACACCTAGGTGTAATATTTATCACTAAAATGGAAAATTAAGTATGGAAAAGTAATGCAAAATGAAAATTATGACCAAAGACCTTCTGGCATTAGAATCCTCAAAATAAATTTTTACTTCAGAAATAACTCTTAGAATGGAAGGACTGACAGCATGGCATGTAGCTCTTCCATAACTATCTTAATACTAATACTACTACTACTACTACTAATAATAATAATAATAATAATAATAAATGATAAAAAGTCAAACTCAAATCAATGCAGCAGTAACCTGGTTAAAAATAAATAAATAAAATTTTTCACAAAGATTTTTAGCTTTTCAGACAAGCAGGCATTAAAAAATAGCCTAACGTATCTGTCATGATAGCTGATAAGTTAACATACTTATGACTTACAATCATCCTGAAAAATAGTCCGTGAAAATATGTTGTGAATAATGAAATTTCAAGGGTGTTTACATACAACGTAAGTACTACTGAAAGTAAAAGACCTCAAAGTCAACTGATACCACTAGAGCTAGTTTCTTAAATTATGTAGCTAAATGCCATGAGGAAAATGATCCGAGAAGCTATGTCCTGTGTTAGAGTCTTACCTTTGCCAACCTGAGTTTCAGATTCTTGATATCTTTAACAGAAGAGGGTACAACAATGGAAGCAGTTTGAACATTTCTTCCACTAATGGCTATTCCAACTGTTCCTTTGTAGTATTCATCATCCCGTTGGACCCAATGAACCACGCCTCCTCCAATGGCCAACTTATCATTCTGTCTAAATAAAAATAAGATAACATTAATTTTCTTAATTAAAATTCTCATATCGTAAGATGAGATAAAAATAATTTAATTTGCTCATAAGAGATAGGAAGTTGCTCCTTAAACACAAGAGGCATAAAAATAAAATACTTTAAATTTAAACATCCGAAAAATATTGACCTAAGTAATCCTATTCCAAAAAGACTTAACGACTTTTTTAAGAAAATTTTTTTTGTCTAATTTAAAAATTTTGAGTTAGCTCTAAACTGTTTAATCAAAAATCCTTTCAATATGGATAAGCAAACAAATAAAAAAATAAAAGAGAAACATTTGTATTTTTAGATAATGTTGGTTCTGAGATACTTCTATATACCGGAAATTGTATAAAATATAACAAATTATCTTATTTTCTCCATGAATTATGTAACATTTCTAAAATCTCTTACTTCTTTGGGAAGTTTAAAAAGTGTCACCTTAAAGTAGGACAGGATACTCAAATATTTTTTTCAAACATACCCAAAATATATTTTAATCATGACCCATTACAACTAGTTACTCAAGACAAATTTCAAGTTCTTATAAAGTTCCCATTCGCGCACTGGTTGAGTATAAGGAGTGTAAACACACTTCTCCCACTAAATGTACTGCACAGGTTGTCTTCAACACTTTCCCTTTAACAAACATTTTCAGTGTATTGAGACCTGTCCTCCTTTGGCTCTCTTACAAATATAAAAGTTGATTCCCCAAAATTTGACCGATTTTATCTCTCTTCTTTAATTTATATATATATATATATATATATATATATATATATATATATATATATATATATATATATATATATATATATATATATATATATATATATATATATATATATATATATATATATATATATATATATATATATATATATATATATATATATATATATATATATATATATATATATATATATATATATATATATATATATATATATATATATATATATATATATATATATATATCAGGATTCAGCTCCGGAAGGATATCCTCCCATTTTAAAAATCTGTAGGCTTCGGCAAGATCATTTTCTAGATCCAACCTCCTACCAGACAAATTTTTCTCTTAATATTTTCGCTTCATAAGAACTTGGATTTAATTTCCCATATAACTGCAATAAGTAATGACATACACATACAGCATAGGTATAATATTCGAGAACTTTTTATTATTATTTACTGATAGATCCCTTTAACAAATCTTAAATAAAATGTATCTGATTACTTGAAATTTATGTATAAATATATTCTTCCTAAACTTGCTTACAGCAATATGGTTGATATAACTATGTAACAAATTTTTACTTTAGCTTGTAATGAGCTATGAATAAGTATTGAAAATATTATGAAAAATACTTTAAAAATATATGTTGACTCCGGTGCAGTCTCAAATTGTTGAAATTTAAAATTTAATTCTTTTTTTTAACTTTATAACCAATTTTATTGAAATTCTGGAAAGTAGATACAAAACTTTGATCTGGAGCATTTTTCTGTATACTTAACCATCTGATATTTGATCCCAAATTGAATAGCCGATTTTGATTGGCTCGAAAATGATTGGCTTGAAAATGAAATGTGCAGCATTTAGACACACGTCATTTAAAAGTCTTAGTTTAAAGACTTTTATAAACACCCAAAATTAAATAGATCAATTAGTGTAGAATAAAAATGTTTCCTTTTTACTTAGAAAATTTCATAACAATCAGGTTGATGCTACTAAAATGAGCAGATTTGCAATGTCAACGAAAATTTCAACCCTCTAAATTAAAATCAAATCTACACCTAGTGATTTAATAGTTTTTGATTACATTTTAGCAGAGGTATAAACCTAACACTTTTATATTTTAATTTACATCCAAATGGTGCTTGTGTGCCTTTTATTTTTTTTGGTTTATTAATTTTTTTTTTAAATTCACTCTAAATTGACATAACTAACATTCAAACAGTAAGTATTATTAAAAAAAGCTCAATTGAAGTTTACATCTACTCTGAAAATCTTTTAAAAATCGGATGAATAGCAAAAAAAAAAAATAAAAATAAAAAAAAAAATAAAAATAAATAAAATAAAATAAAATTAACACATTTTCTATTTTGACAATTTTTGAGTTAATTAAATATTACTATTTTTATAAAAACAAAAGATTCTTTATCATAACTCACTACAAGTTACCATAATTTACCTTTTAAATTTTTGGAAAATAAATAATTTAACAGTTCAGTCAAATTAAAACTCAAAGTTTAAGATTTATGTATTGATATTATTTTGATGCATAAAGCACGTCAGCTTATCAGACGAAAGTTGTTATTTTTAATTGCAGATGTTGCCAATGTTGCCAACATAACTGCAAGATGCCTTATCCCTAAATTCTTGGAATTGGGGTCATTTGCAAATTATATGATGTTAATATACATAAAGATTAAAATAAATGTTGGGTATTCACATCACATGCAAATCATATGATGTTAATATACATAAAGATTAAAATAAATATTGAGTATTCACATCCCCAAAGCAGCCTTACTCCAGAGTCTACTTCTGAGACTAGATGGTTGTGTCAAAGTGGCCCAAACTGCTATATCATTATCAATGTTCAAGTGGGATGAGTCTATTTAGCAGTTCATAATATCGTTTTCTTCAAAGGAACATTGGATCAAACTGTTGTTTGCTTTATTGTCATGAAGAATTATATGTCCAGACAATTTTCTAGGTCTTTTCCTACAAATGGCATCTCAGACTGTTACACAGTACCGTCTTAAGAGGTGATCACAGTGTTTTTCTTATGTACCTCGGATTAAAAGTCAGCTCTCAGGCTCTCACTTTGAGGAAATCAGTGATTGTGGAAAATTGTTTCCTCACTACCAACAAAGATTTTTTTTTTTTACATGCTGCCATCACTCAGGGGCAGAGCCCTTTTCAAGGAGGTCAAGCACCGTTATTCGTCAGTTGTCAAGGATGATATGCTGAACTCTTTCGATATTCTCTGGTGTGACAGCTGTTGGTAAAATGAGTCACTACGTTTCGACCTTCACCAAACTGCCGACACAATTTATACACTCAAATGCAGTTAAGATCTAGTCATGGAAAATTGATTTGAATGTTTTCCTGACCAAGTTGATTAGGGTTACACAGATTGAGTTTGATAAACAAACTCTGCTTAGGCAAAAGAAATCAGGATATTTATGCCACTGAAGGGATGTTTTCAAATCCAAAATATTCCCCTTCTGTGCAATAAGCAATTAAGAATTGTAAATTATAAATGTAAAAAAAAATGGTGTGGTTGTTTAATGCTGGGTATGATTTTGGTCTATATTGGTATTGGGATTAGTGTAATGATGAAAACTTGCTCAAACATATTATTCTAATAAAAAAAAAAAAAACATTCTAAAACCCAAGAAATTTTAACTTTCAATTCTCAATACGATCCTACCTCGACTGTGCAGTATCAAGAAAGGATCTGGTCAAAGTACGATTATGATATGTAAATATGATCAAAGCCTTTAAGTCTTCTTCAGGTTCCAACCCACAAACCGAGTTAAACTCTTCCTGAGACACTTCACTTCGCTTTCGAATACCAGACGAGTTATTGCTTTTCTGAAAATAAGTAACAAAATAAGATATATTGAGAAGGAAGAAAAACTTATTACAATAGAGAAAGTGAAGCATAGGAACATAAGAAAATAGAGACAGTTAGAAGCCACAAGGGCCTATCGAGACTGTCCCAGTCCAAACAAATAATAACAATACTAATACATGCACAAAAGACTAGGTCTATCCCATCCCTAGTTATCAGTTCATTCATGCAAAGATAAAAGTAAAATTAAGCCCAATTATACATGCAATATTCAATAAACCATCACCCACTAAAAAAAAACTGCCATTAGGCTTAGTCATAGGTTGATCTGTTGATCTAAAATTTATATATACCCACCAATTTGGCTTAGTCAAGTTATTTAATACCTAAACTATCCATATATCTTTTGAAGCATTGTTAACGATAAAAGAAAAAGATAAAAATGGAAAGACGGAAGAGTGAAGAAAGAACCACCAATATTAATAATACTAATGATATATTTAAACATTCCATTATGCAGATTACCCTCACATATTGAATGAAACTATTTTAAACCAGGGACAAAAGTTAAACATTTAAAAAAAAAAATCGTACAAAAAAAATACAGTAATACACCATACAAATTACAATTATATTTACATAAGTTTTATAAAAATCCTCTTCATCCAGGTTAAATATATTAAACTTCACTCCTGGTTGCTCTGGGAATAAAATTAAAGAAACAGCTTCCATAGAATCATCATTCCCATTGTGATTAACTGTTGATTCTTCTAATTCAATACTGTAATGAACATTATTGAAAGACTCTGAAATGTGTTTGTAAGTATGTTTATCTTCACTCTGTAATACATAATTCAGCTATGTTAGGTGTATATATATATATATATATATATATATATATATATATATATATATATATATATATATATATATATATATATATATATATATATATATATATATATATATATATATATATATAATAGCCAAGAGTCTACACAATATTCACCAAACATGAAAAATAATTAGTATACTCCAAAATTAAAGGACGATATGGCTCAATGAATGATGCTTTACAATTTTTCTTATTTTTATTATATATTCAAATACAAAATTGAAATGAAATTATTACTTTGAGGTGATTTCAAATCAAAAAATGTCTTGTTTTAATAAAAATATCATAACTAATAAGAAAACCTCCGAAAATGTCAGCCTTTATTCACATTTCAAAAGTTTATTATTTTTATTTATTTTTTAAACTAGTTTATTTTAAAATGTTGCAAATACCAATAGTTTGTACCTTGGATCTGGTTTAATCAAGAAAATGACAATCTGTTAAATCTGGAAGGAAAAGGAGTTTCTATTTCTCTTTTTCCAACACTTAAACAACCGTTCACTTCATCACGATTTTTTTAATGAAATTTATTTCTTAAACAATTTTTCTATATTAAATTATTCTAATTTTCTTATACATACATATAAATTAAAAACCTCTAGTGTAGCTATGACTGACAATTCAGAAGCTAGATGCACTCAAACCTCTTCTATTCTCCTCAGGGATGGATTATAGAGGTCAGAATCAGGAGTTACTTTTAGATGTCGACTTTTGACAATTTATTTCCATTTTATGTGACAGCTTTGGGTGTCTGTGAACAAATTATTCATATAACTTTTTCTTCACACTTTATTGGCGTTTCCCTACTCGAGGTGAGAAACTTTCCAGATAGCTTCTACCTAGGATCTGCATGAGGGATCGAACAGGTCTGTCAATCACTACAGTTATGCCGAGATAATATCATACTAAGTGAAAAAAAATTCTTTCGAAGACAGTGATGTCTTATAAATTTTAATTTAACTTTTATTTTTAAAAAGCATGGCTTCTCATATGTTGATGAGATACAGTAAATGAGGATATCTTAAGGGTGACAAAAGACCAAAACTAGTCTTAAAATAAATTTTTTTTTTATTAACAAAATTTTTGATTAACGGACTTGCGTTAATGACAAGAAAATGTAAAAGCATTAATAAGTCCTTTAATGATTTTTTTTATTAATGACAATGTTAATCGTTAATGGAAAATTTAACACCTTTAACGTAGGTAATTAAATTGGTTAATTTTGTAGCCAATGCCCAGCTGATAAAAACTGTTAATATCGAACAACACGGATGGGTTCATAAAAGCTGGTTGTGGTTAGTATACTAAAGATATGTTAAATTATAAAGAGCACAAGTAGGAAAAAAGGTTGTTTCATGGTTGCCAACACCAATAAGGAGATAGATAGATAAATATATGAGATGCACAGAAAGTTTCTGTTTCAGCATGCCGATTTAAGTCGGTCGAAGCAGTTCAAATAATCGGTTGAAGCCGATTATTTGGTGAGCATGCCGCTATATCCGTAATTGCTGCTGCTCATTCTTGAAATAAGTACCTTGAATTTAGAACAAATTATGAGCACTTCGTAAATAAATGAAACGAATTTTTTAACATATTTGGATTTAAAAAAAAAAAAAACTAATAGGTATATAAAAAATTTTAAACAATGAATTGACTCTCACTGCAACTTAAAATTGTCAGAATATTCTGAATTTCGATAAGTCTTAGATATATGACGTCATAGCATTTTGAAACCAGCTGACATTTGGCTAAAAATCGAAAAACTCGTAAAGCAGAGATTTGTAAGAATATTTATTGGAGTTTTCTTTTTGTAAATTACTATAATATATTTCATTTACTATTGGCTATTGATTCTAAAACTTTCTCTCTCTCTCCCTGGCCACATCTTATTCCCAAGTTATCTTAACATAGAAGTACAGTGATATATATATATATATATATATATATATATATATATATATATATATATATATATATATATATATATATATATATATATATATATATATATATATATATATATATATATATATATATATATATATATATATACTTTCTTTGAATTATCTTTACACACATCTTCAGGTGAAATCTGCACAGACCCTACAACTCCACTCGCTTCTAAAAGAGCCATTTCACAACCTTTGGGGAAAACATTCCTGAGTAAGTCGCAGAGTGTTGAGCCTGCAATTTGAAATCAAAATTTTTAAATCCATTCTATTTTCCTTGGCAAAATCCATTTATTAAATATTAAAAACAAAAATAAACAAAAAAAAAAATACCAGCATACCCTTTGGAGAGAATTTTGTAGTGATATCTCCCCGGCCAAGCCATCCACCACATGTAAATCCCAAACAATGGAATGATTTATAATTTATGTTTTCTAAAAAATTTTCTAATGATTTGAAAGGTGGTGGTAAGTCATTAATACTCTGGAAAAAAAATTAAATTCTTTTAATACAGGATTTATTGCACAATTTTTTTTTAAAAAAGTGAAACCATTCCCTCTCAAAAAATCTTGTAAGAATTTGAAGGTAATGAATAAAAAATAAACAACTGCAACTACTATCAATCGTCATACTGTATATAGTTCCATGTACTCATCTTTAAACAACAACAAAATAATTTTCTGCTTTTTTTAAACACTTTTACAATTTCTCAAACACCAAACTCTATAACTGATGAATTTTTAAATATTTTCTAGTGATGGGACGATTAATTGACATCGTCAAAACCGGCATATTTTTCTCAATCGTCATCGTAAATTTGCCGATTGTTATGCCGATTAATTTACTTATATTGGCTTTTAAAAAATCTCCCTGCTCCACCATCTTCTATTGCTGTTTAGTAGTATGGCCAAATATACACTAAGATGAAATCTAATTACTACAGAAAACTGGAGAAAAGATTGTTTCTGCATCAAACTTAAGATCTCTAAATTTTAAAGTACTAGAATTGATTTTTAAAATCAATGTTTTGAAGACACAGCGTGTCCTACTCGCTCACAGCCCCAGATATACGCTTATATATATATATATATATATATATATATATATATATTATATATATATATATAATATATATATATATATATATATATTATATTATATATATATATATATATATATCAAAGTACTGGTCTTAAGTTAATAAAATTTGTATATGAATATCTTCAATGAGTTTGAAATTCATTTGAATTACAAGGAAGTTCGCACTATATATTTCCAGCAGAATGACGTCACTTGTCACATGTCCAACATTAGCATGTCCTAAATTGAATCTTTCTTTGAAGATTGGGTAATTTCCAAGGACTTTGGACATCAAGGTCGCCTGACCTTACCTCCCCGTATTTCTTCCTATGGGACATTCTGAAAGGAGGGAAGATGCATCGCAACAAGCCATGTACTCTCATGCAATTAAAAGACAACATTCGGAAGGGGAATTAACGCTGTTAATTGTTGATGGCAACATTCCCTAACATGAACAAGCGTATACAGGCATGTCTTGATGCTAAGGCGATTACTTCCAAAACTTGTGATGTCAGCACGAATCTCACACACCAAGGTTTGTTTGTGGCAAATTATATTAACCTATGATCACTACTTTGATACCTATAAGACCGTACCTGAGGTAGAAAGCGACAGGGACACCCTGTATTATGCTATATATTAAAATTACATGTACATCGTCAACAGAAGTTCGTTCCTATTAGGCTGGAAATAAATATTTATATAAAATGGAAATCATTTCATAAAAGCTCTATTTTGAATAAAAAGAAAATAAAAACATTGAGTGGGGCTTAATTGAACTGTGATTGGCTGAACCTGAAATGATCCCCATTTTATATAAATATTTATTTCCAGCTTAATAGGAACGAACTTCTGTTGACGACTGTACTTACACATATGAAAAAAGAATAAAGATAATTTAATCCTTCCATATTAAAAAATTGTTAAATTTATTAAAATAATGAAAATTTTTAAAATATATATACTTTTTCAATTTCATCAGCATTGTCAAATTTACGATAATCGTCTCTATCACTAATATTTTCACATTTGTCTGATTTAAAATACCAGATTATTTCAATACAAACCATCCATCAAATCAACACTGATTATTAATGATCAAAGGATGCTTAATTCAAATCAATATGTTTTAAAGACAATGTATAACAAAATCAAAACTGAAATATCTTTCAAATAATAACTAAAATATAAATTTTTATTAACAATTTGACAAACTATAGAAATGATCCAATAGTTTACAACTATTAAAGGTTATAATATATTTAACAGAAGTTCGGAAATGTGTGATTTTTAATTTACTCATATTCAAAAACTTTCATTTTTTTAAATTTCACATTAACATCAATCACTAACGATTTAATGATCCAGTCAGACAAAGTATTTCATATAGTAGTAGCTTTACTTTCTTAACTGAAATAATAATAATTGAAAATAGATCAAATAAAATAATTTATGTCTAGACAACTGGGTACATATCGAAGTTGAAAGTCACCAACTGTAATTTTCAGTGAGTAAAAAAATAGTACTCTCTAATCATTCATAAAAATTGTTTATGGAATATTTCACTTTTAGCACAATTTTCCTTCAAGGGAGTTCCCATTTTTTAATTAATCCAGAGAAGATTCTGTAAATATGATGTACAGGATCCATTTGCAACGAAGCTTAAGACCAATGAATACTATATCTAAAATATGAAGGGAGGGCAGCTTTTTTATTATTATTACTGTCCCAATCATTGGTTAAGATCCTTTCTGAATTATCTACTTAATAATAAATCTTAAGTGATATATATATATATATATATATATATATATATATATATATATATATATATATAATATATATATATATATATATATATATATATATATATATATATATATATATATATATATATGCCCAAATAACCTGTAATTCTGTATTTTTTAAACCATTTGGATGAAGAGTTATATATCTTAATCTTCTTTTCTCTAAAATCTGCAGTCCTATCAATGACCAAGATTCACAAACCTGAACAGCTGATACTAAATCGTAGTATCCTAAGAGAGAAAGTATTTTCTGCAATACAAAATTTTTTTTATTTTTTTTACAATTTGAATTGTCTAAAAACTAAAATTAAAATACTATTTATATGTACTCCTTTTACAAGACAATTAAATGAAATAAAATAAAAAATTAATTGTGGTTGCAAGAATGTTTTAAATCCTAATAATATAAGGGAATTTAAATAGATATTTGATGATATTTTCACAAACGTAAAATCTGCTAAATTGGTGTATCTGAAATAAAACCTTTGTAAGTGACACAATACACAAAGCATAATTTTCAATTTACAAAAATATCTTACACTTACAAGTTACGTCCCAGAACTTTAAGACATTTGAAATTATGTCAAAAGTGGTTAAAAGGTAAAATATACAACTGAATTTAGGCTATTGAAAAACTGAAAACCTAAAAAAAAACTATACTATAAAATAGTTAATATATATGAAACTTGAAAAAGGACAGGGAATAGAATAGCCAAGAGGGAAAATTTATTTTGTTAACAATGATTGCTAGACAGATGATTTAAAAAATTACTAAAAATCTTACAAAAATAAGGGAATGTGTATAGACTTATACACATTGAAGATTATAATATATATATTCATTAATTTTAATCAAAGTGTATATATATATATATATATATATATATATATATATATATATATATATATATATATATATATATATATATATATATATATATATATATATATATATATATATATATATGGGATGCAACAAAGCTTTGGCTTTGGCATGTCAAGTAATTCAGAAAATTGGCAAAGCTTTTTCAAATAATTGGCCAAAGCAATACATTCAAGATGGGTCGCTGAGGCATGTCTTGGCATTGGGCATTGGGCATGGGTTTGGGAACTGACTCTATAATCCCATGAAATGTCCCGAAGAATCGAGGTTGCATGAACGGCACGGGGAGGTGTTATGTCAAGATTCACTGCTTGCAATTATCTAGTTTCCAGTAATCTTAGAAAAACGTTCACAAAGGTCATGTGGTGGGGCTGTTGTCTATTGGGATATGTCTGCCAATATAAAGTTGCTGCTGCATGACTGTTGCTGTCTGCTTGTCCATATCACTGTTTCTGCAGGGTGTAGCATACCAACATTACAGCCCTGATGATCCTGTCCTTTCACATTCACAATTGTCTTGCATATGATCTCTACAAACAATCCAAATGATGAGGTTGCTTACATGACACCATGGTGTCAAGCCCTTTATTCCAATGTATAATTTATGAAGCTCTCAAATGAATAAGCGTAAACTTGCGGGTACAGTTTTGAACATTCCAACAAATCTACCATACCTCGTATTTTCTTGCAGATTATGTAACCGACCACCTCTATCATGTACTTCCACATGTGTATTAAGGGAATAGGTTTCCCCCAATTATGTTTTACTACATCACCGCATATGTGGGTTTATTTAGTATTCACCCTATATATATATATATATATATATATATATATATATATATATATATATATATATATATATATATATATATATATATATATATATATATATATATATATATATATATATATATATTTTATTTATATATATATAATATTATATATATATATATATATATATATATATATATATAATATATTATTATATTTTTTTTTTTTTTAAATGTAAATATAAAGTTACCTGTATTATCTCCCGAGATGTTGAAAATAAATTCCCAATATGAAAATAGACTTCATCCTTATGTTCTGATATTGCTAGATCCATATTTGACTGATTTGTAGAAATATTACAATTTTAAATTAATATGCAGGAGCAGCCTCAATATTTTTAGCAATATTTAAAAATTATTCTCAATTTCTGGTTCAAGCAATGACTTTTGGTAGTTCTGTTCTTAATTTAAATTATCTTGCATTTGATATTTTTTATACATTATTTGAATGTATACAAGCTAAGAATAAAATAAAAGAAAAAATTAATATGTATTTGTATCTATAAACAGCCTACAGATTTCCTAAATTTTAAAATAAAATTTTTAAAACATGCTGAATCTTGCTTTGGCAAAATATTCTAGATATATTAACTGAATTTCATTTTCTTTTTCCATTCAGGCGGAATGGTCAACAATTCATACACTGGCCAATTAACAAAACTGTTAGATAAAAATGGAGGTCCATTCTCCCAGAAATGTTTAATCTCAATAAATTTTTTAAATGTTACACCTTTTGTCAATAAAGCAGGGTCATTTTTAATATCAGCGTACCTAAAATAGGTAAATGAAATTCTGAAATAAACTTATTTTTTGCCAGCTCAATATCTTAATAGATTTTATCATTATTTTAGACTTGCATATAGGGTTATTTGTTAATAGTCAAGAAAATACTACTTGTGAATCTACAACTATATTCACAAACTTAAAATTAATATCTTCAAATGAGGATATGCTGGGCAAACACTTAAATGCAAGTACCACAGGCAGGGAATACTAAAACTCTTTTAAAGGAGCTATTTTGGATTTTGCAAAAATTAAATCAGATAGGTCATCACAACAAGAATACATAACAAAGACATATGATGTTTTGAACCTGTCACAAAAAATGTGAACACCATATTCATTGTCCTTGTTGAGGACCATTCTTTCAAAAGATATCTTATAAGCCTCATTAAGAGAAGAAGCAATTCTTTCTTCCATTCATCAATAACCTCTGCACTCAAAACCATATTCCAATCAACCTTAGGGTTCAAACTCCATGTATGGTGCACGAGAATTTTTCCTCTAACAGTAAGGGGTAAAATAAAGGCTACAGGATCAAAAATAAAGGAAATAGAAGACAAAAAGTCTTTGTATTAGCCCTGGAATCACAATCAACTTTTGCAATACTTAGAGTATCATTTTCTAAATGATAATGATAGCCTAACACTTTTTCTTCCAAGGATATGAGGTCTGTTAATTTGCCATCTGCTTCAAGTCTTGAATTCAATTCTGGCAAGTTAGAATTCCAACTTTTAAGAAAAAAGGAATGTTCATTCATTCTCACACATGCTTCTTTATAAATATACATTAATTCCTCATGGTTATTACTGCTATAAAAGAAATTATCTACATAAAAAATTTTAACTAGACAGCTTTCAGCATAAATCATTAGGAAATTTAGAGGAATGGAAGCGAATGACAAGTGCAAAATTAATAGATTACTTACAAACTAAAAACTAAAGAAGTATAAAGAAATAATTTAACTGCTCTCTACCCAAAAGAAATAAAGCCTAATTTTTTTTTACCCTCTTCGATCAGTAATTTAATAGTAAGAAAAGTTTGTTTAATAACAGGAAGTACATATTTATAGCAAGCCTGTAGCCAGAATAAATTCTGGGGGTCAAACAATTTTCCAGGATGGACAAAAATATTAATATACTTTTTTCCATTATATATATATTTTACAATTATTTCCATTTACTATTTCTTTGCCTTATATACTATTTTGAATAAAAGTAAGGAATCAATGAGCAAAAATATTTACCCTTTAACCATTGACGGAACTATTCCTTTATTTTATATTAAACTTAACCTAACATAGACTTAAAGGGTAAAACATGGCCAATAAATAGACTTAACCTAATAAAAACCACTGTTTGTTAACTACACCTAATGGCCAACAAAAAGGCCTAACCTACCAAAAAACAAACTATTTGCATATATATATATATATATATATATATATATATATATATATATATATATATATATATATATATATATATATATATATATATATATATATGAAAGCTATACAATTTTTTTTACAATTTTATAACGTTAATGATCCAGCAACCTTGTCATACTAGAAACTCATAGGGTATATTGTTAATTTCAAATCCCTATGAGTAGTTCCGGTCAAACTCGCAACACATAGGTATGCTGCTAGTTTCAGCACCTGGTCTTGTACAAAAAAATCCACTACTGTTAGCACCACAATTACCCCCATATATTTTAATTTTGTTTTTTCTTACTTTTAAAAGTATAACTTTCCCATTTTTTAATAAAGTTTTTTACATATCTTTTCTAAGTAAAATTGAAAAAACTAATTTAAATCCTTCTATTTTTCTTCTTAATATTTTTACATAATCTTTTTATGTGCGTATCTTTTTACTGTCAATTAAATTGTTTTTTATGCCAATAGTGACAGATGGGATATTCCCTTTCTTAGATACACAGTTGATTGCTGAAATTTATTCTTGAATATAATGGTGGCTTTAGCATCAAAGTTTATTCGACTTTTCCATTAGCTTTTGCTTTATGGATTTTTCCTGAGCCTTAAAAACTCAGAATTTAAAAAATATATTAGAGAATCGTATAAACTACTCTTTATTTCAGTGGCCACTGCAACTGAACTGTTGTTTTTTATCTATTAGATTAATATAAAAATGCCAAAATTATGGCACAGAATAATACAGGGTCTTTGCTCCATAGATATAATATATGGTCTCGGCTCCAGATTCCAGAAAGCCCAAATATTAGTTGCAGAAAACCACACCTAGCTTTATGCTTGCTAAAGCAGAAATTTTTTGGGAGTGACATAGCCCAATATGTCCTGAAGATCTGAAGAGACTTTGTGAAGAAGAAATAACATAGACTTTAACTACAGTAATAAAAGTCTACTTTACTTTTACTTTTATGTTTTTAATGGTAGTCAGGCAGCATCGGTCTATTGACCATGGCTTCTTAATAAAAGTCTATGAGAAATAATGACAACAAAGCACCATGTAGCTACATTTTTCTGTAGCTAAATTTATATTATTTTAATTTAAATATAGTTATCTTTGATTTAAAATTGTATTTATATATTCAACTTTATTTTAGTTTAAATAAATATTCCAATGGCAAAAAAAAGAAGGGGGACCCCTCTCAACCCTCCACTATCGTCCCATTTCTTTGACCTCCGTTCTTTCTAAAGTTTTCGAATCTATCCTTAACAGGAAGATTTGGAAACATCTCAATTCTTCTAATCTTATCTCAGATCGACACAAGATAGAGTCTGACACAAAACTTTGATTTCTAAACTTCCCTCTTTCGGTATCTATCCTTCTCTCTGTGATCTTCTCTCTAATTTCTTTTCCGGTCGTTCTATAGCAGCTGTTGTAGACAGCCACCGTTCTTCCTTTAAATCTATGAATAGTGGTGTTCCTCAGGATTCTGTCCTTTCCCCAACACTGTTTCTGCTTTTCATTAATGACCTCTCTATTTTCATCTCCAATCCACTCCTATGACAATGACTCCACCCTTCATTATTCCTTCCAGTTTGAAAAACGCTCCACCCAACAGCAGTTGATAGACTTGAGGAGGGAAGCCTTGGAGCAACTAACCTCTGATCTTTCACGTATTTCCAATTGGGGCAGAGAAAACATGGTTGTTTTCAATGCCTCAAAAACTCAGTCCCTCCATCTTTTCCCTCGACACAATCTTCCACACAACTATGATTTCTTCTTCAAAAGCACACAACTCAAACTTTCATCTGTTCTTAATATTCTTGGCGTTTCCTTTTCTCGTGATCTTTCTTGGAAAGATCCCATTACTTCTCTTTCTAAACAAGCTTCTAAGAGGTTAGGTGTTCTGAGGCACCTTCGCGATTTTTTACGTCACCCCAGTTTCTTGCTCTGAATAATAGTGCTGTTCGCCCTTGTATGGAGTATGCGTCGCACATCTGGGGTGGTTCCACTCATACAGCTCTCCTTGAGAAGTTGGAGTCTAGGGCTTTCTGTCTCATCAACTCTCCTGCTCTTACTAACTCTCTCCACTCTCTTTCTGCTCGTCGAATTGTTACACCACTCTCTCTTTACTATCGCTATTACTACGAACACTGCTCTTCTGAGCTCTCTCGTCGCATACCTCCTCCATTGAGAAGAGCTCGTTCGACAAGCCTTTCTATCCAGTCTCATCCTTTCTCTGTCCAACTCTCCGACTCCAGACCTAACCGCTATGCTCAATCTTACATATACTCTACTGGTAAAGTCTGGAATACACTCCCTTTATCTGTTTTCCCAATTTCCTTTGACTTGCATACTTATAAACGTCGTGTATCTGGGCATGTTGGCCTCCTTCGATCAGGATAAGATTTTTCCAACTTCGGTGGAATTTGGAAGGCCTCTGGCCTTTTCTCACCGGAGGATAAATATATTATATATAATATATATAATATATATATATATATATATATATATATATATATATATATATACAGAGATGGGCATCGTTACATGAAATTGGGTAGCGTTACCGTTACTCGTTACTTGAGAGAAAAGGTGTAGCGTTACCGTTACATCGTTACATTTTAAAATCCTTTGAAGCGTTACCGTTACTCGTTACATGTAACGCCGTTACATGTAACGCGTTACTTTTGGTCAGTTTCGGGCTTAATTATTAGTTTACAGTTTTCGTACATGATCATATGTATGTATACATATTTACTGCTGACGATTAAATCATTGGATTAACTAACAGTTTTTAAACTTTTATTCAAAAAGTGCAATTTATATTACTATCATTGACCAAATAATATAAATATACAGTTTTTAAAATTGTTATATTATATTTTAAGTTTCATTATATAAATTTAGTGCAATAAATGATATACATTTATGGAATTTAGTGATACAATATTATCCATATTTTGAAATTTTTTAATTTATTTTTAAATAACGTAGAAGATTATCTGAATTGTGCTTCACTTTGAACCCTAGTTAGCCGATCTTCTTTCAACATTGTTTTAATTTTATTGGACGGTATGCAAAGTATTAAGAGTAGATATTATTAATATTAATTAATAATGATAATGGAAATAAAAAAAAAATTGAAAAAATAAAAAAAATTATAATAAAATAAAAAATAATAATAATAATAATAATAATAATATTTAAATATAAAAATAAGTTAAAATCAATTAAATAATTGATAATAATTTAAAAAAAAAAAAAAAAAAAAAAAAAAAAAAAAAAAAAAAAAAAAAAAAAAAAATTAAAAAAAAATTATATATATATATATATAATATATATATATATATTATATATATATATATATATATATATATATATATATATATTATATATATTATATATATATATATTATTATTTTACGAACGCCACCACTCACGGGCGGAGCCCTTTTCAAGGAGGGCACACACACATGCACAAAGCTCATTCAAACACACACACACACACATACCTAACACACAGCCTCAGGTGGGCGCAGACGGAAGCCTTGAAGAGTGAAGATTAAATACAGGAGGAAAAATAAATGATGGTAGAGAGTTCCACAGAATAGAGGTGGCTGGAAAGAAGGAGGCACCACAACGGGCTAGCCTGGGATTTCCTACGTCCACACAAAATTGCTGCGAAAGCAGGGCACCCCTTGTGCAACGAGGACGACGCAACGGTGGAGGAATGCGAGAGGCCAATTCCCTCGAGCACCTGCCATTGTAGTACCTATAGAAAGAGAGAGCGCGCCAAACGTCACGTCGCAGAGACAGAGGGTCAAGTGAGTTTGAAAGTAGGGGACAGTTTATTAATCTATTAGCTTTTGACTCAACCCTATCCAGAAGAGAGGAGGAGCCGGAGCCCCCCCAAATGTGAGAACAGTACTCCATATAAGGACGAATAAGACCCTTTATATTTGGAGTAACTGCTCAGAAGGAAAAAAATTCTCGCAATCTGAACAGGACTCCCAGCTTCTTAGAGGCCGCTTTAGCAACCATTGTAATATGTGGTTTCCAAGACAGTTTGTTGTTTATGTTTAGACCAAGAATCTTAATGTTATTTATAGGTGAGACGGGAGAGCCATCGAAGAGGATAGGAAAGTTAGGAGGTGTTTTGAGAGGGAGATGTGAAGAAGTTGAGTTTTTAAAGAGTTGAATTTTACAAGGTTGCTATGACCCCACCGGGAAATCCCATCCAGATCGGCAAGAATGGAATCGGAAAGTTGAAGACGAGAAGCAAGTCTAGAAGCAAAAGAGGAAGCAGATTTGAAATGAGTAGAAGAATGCAGAGTTGAATCATCAGCACAAGAGTGAACAGAGTTAGAAGTGCAGTGGAGAAGATCGTTAATGAAAAGTAAGAATAAGGTTGGAGATAAAACAGAACCCTGAGGAACACCACAGTTGACAGAAAAGAAAGAAGAGGTCGCTCTATCTACAACTGCCGAAATGGAACGATCTGAGAGAAAACTAGACAATAGTAAGCAAAGAGAAGGAGGAAACCCAAAGGAGGGGAGCTTGGAGAGCAGTGACGCATGCCACACCCGGTCAAAAGCCTTGGATATGTCAAGCGCCACCACACAAGACTCCCCAAAGTCCCTAAGGGTAGAAGACCATAGATCAGTAAGATAGGAAAGTATGTCACCAGTTGAAATCGAGCTTCGAAAGCCATACTGGTGATCAGAAAGAAGAGAATGAGACTCCAAATGATCCAGGAAATGAGAGTTGAGAAGAGTTTCAAAAATTTTAGATAGAACATATATATATATATATATATATATATATATATATATATATATATATATATATATATATATATATATATATATATATATATATATATATATATATATATATATATATATAATATTTAAAAAACTTGAAAAATTAAAATTCGTTTCCATAAAATAAACAAAAATGTCAACACAGTGGAGTTTCGTGTGTAGGATGTAACGAGTAACGAGTAACGGAAAAACCCGTTATAATTTGTAAAAATGGGGTAGCGTTACCGTTACAGCGTTACATTTTAAAACCCTTTGAAGCGTTACCGTTACTCGTTACATTTGTAACGCCCGTTACGTAACGCCGTTACATGTAACGCGTTACTGCCCACCTCTGTATATATATATATATATATTATATATATATATATATATATATATATATATATATATATATATATATATAATATATATATATATATATATATATATATATATATATATATATATATATATATATATATATATATATAATATATAATATATATATATATATATATATATATATATATATATATATATATATATATATATATATATATATATATATATATATATATATTATATATATATATATATATATATATATATATATATATATATATATATATATATATATATATATATATATATATATATATATATATATATATATATATTATATATATATATATATATATATATATATATATATATATATATATATATATATATATATAGTCGAAAGGAGAGGTTATTGCAAAATTCACTTGCCTACTTCATATTTTGGTGTTACCCAGCCACTTGGTTTTATATAGAATAGCTGAAAATTTCTAAAATAAATCGTTCTGTAAATATTCTTACTCAAATAAATTTGTTTGAAAATTATATTGAATGATTATTTTAGCTTATGTCACGATTGATTTCGTGGAGCACATCTTTGAAAACTCTTGGAAAATTTAATCGCCTAGTTTTGCTTTTACAAATTTTCAACACTGATCCATCAACCACTGTGACCGTCTTGCGAAGTACTAAAGATGAAGAAAAGGGATGGCATATAATTGTAAATAAACTACTTTAAGTGTTTGTAGTACGTGACAGAATTGCTAGTTGACCAATTGAAAAACTGTTTTAGAACTGATATATTTAAAGGTATTATATTTATTACATTTTACTTGCTTTTACAATCATAGATGTAATATTTGATTTAATTTACTCATTCAGTGTTGGCTACTATTTGTAGGCCTGTAATTTGGTCTGCATGTCTGTTTATGACTATACTCAGCTTTAAACTAGCGTATCATGCAGTGGGTTCCAGTTAGATATTCAGAGTATCCCAAGAATTGATCTTGAAAAATCACAAAGATAAGAAAAAATTACCAAGATATTAAAAAACCCAAAATAAGTTGAAAAAAACACGAACTTACCGACTTTTAATCCTCTTTAATGATTAACTCTTCAAATTCTTCAAAAAGTGATGAAGCTTATTTTCTTTTTTGGGCTTTAATTTCTTTGTTCTACCTTTTATAAAACGGTACCCCTTTAATTAAAGATCACTTATGAGTGTCTCTGTTAATTTCCAAGTGGTACTTAAAGATTTAGTGGCAAAATGTAAAATACCCTAAAATAATAATTTAGTAGTGATTACAATAATGAAGAGCACAAAAAGTATGAGTATATAGCTTAACCAAAAAAATCCTACCTGGAAGAATCACCAAAACCTTCTTCTTCTTTCATGTAAATTAATTTACGAATAGGCATATTCGTTACATTAAGTTTTCTAGTAATGCCATCATCTTTGAAGTCAAATCATCTTAAGCACCCACCAATTTCTTAATCCTGGATTAAGCCTGCTTTGGGTGGCTTTGAGTGATTTTCTTATCAGTCTTTAGGTTTGACTCAAAGAACAGGGTTTTCAAAAATCTTTCTTAATCAGCTGTTTTTTATTTATATTTTTTTTTTTTTTTTTTTTTTTTTTTTTTTTTTTTTTTTTTTTTTTTTTTTTTTTTTTTTTTTTTTTTTTTTTTTTTTTTTATATATATATTATATATATTATATATATATTATATATATATATATATATATCTATATATTATATATAAAATATATAAAGTTTATCAAAGGTTCAAGGTAAACAAAAAGAAATTTCAATCTTAACAAATGTAAATGGAATTATAATCAAGTAACTTTATCAATTAGATATAAATTCATCTACAATGTATCAAAATTGATTTAAATTCCTTTCTTATTTCAAATTAATAAATTAGAATATCACATTTAATTTATTTACAAAAAGTCTGTTTTCTTACTATAACTAATAGTATTTTTATCAAACTGTTACATATGAAAAGCTTAGCTAAACTTAATCTTAAATTACTTAAAAGTTTTGTATTTCTTAATAAAACAGGCATAATCAATTGTAGTTTACTCAGAATACCACTTAAGTACAGCATAAGCTTCGAGTATATACACAAACTTAATTTATTTAGAACTTTGTAGTCGATCACAGCATAAGTTTCAATCTTATATACTTCTTGTATTTAATATATCAGAATTATTACTAAATACAGCATAAGCTTCAATCCTATTTAGAAACTTTGTATCTTGATTTATCTAAAAATACTTAATCAAATATAGGCGTAAGCCTTACTAATAATTATATTTACCATATATATATATATATATATATATATATATATATATAATATATATATATATATATACAATTTTTCATATTTTACTTAAAATAAAATACTCTCCAAATACAGTGTAAGCTTCAAATGTATTTACACTCTTCTTATATGCTATTAATTCATAAACTCATAGGGAGTTACACCCTTTGAAAACTACAACACATAGGTATACATATATATATATATATATATATATATATATATATATATATATATATATATATATATATATATATATATATATATATATATATATATATATATATATTATTTTCTTAAGATATATTTACCAGGCCAAATTCGATCTTAACAAAATCCAATATATTTTTAAAGTCAGTCAAAAACTTACTATAATATTGTTTTAAAACTGTGGTGACTTTTTAAGATCAAAAGAAAAATCAGACAAAATTAGTTTACTAATGACTTTTCAGGTCTAAGAGCAGAGAACTAACTAACTTGCTTATTCAAAAATTCTTGGTATTGAATGCTGGCAACCTAAAGCTAGTTGCTATT
>SEYY01000585.1:45000-50000 GCA_009176605.1 Armadillidium nasatum
AAGGTAGGCAAGCCTCTACATATTTTCAAAATTTGACAGCCAAACAAAACCTTGAACTATCTTAACAACCTAGTTTTGCAGTTTGTATATTTGAATTTAGTTAAAATTATATGTACATGAATGAATTCATTCACTTGACACAAAATCATTAATTTTTTTCATTTCATGTGTCCTTTAGTGTACTACTGTTATCCTAAACAATCTCTTTTAAGAGTATCGGTATCAGAAAATATTTATATATTTGATTCATGTATTCCTGAAGAAAGTATTTTTGACTGAATTAAACTTAACCTCTCAACTTGAGTCTTCATTCCTATGTTTATGGGTGCTACCTAATATTGAATCATCACAGTTCCTCTTTATTGAACAACTTCTAACATTGTTGTGTTTTTCTTTGTAGGTGAGTGTAGAATTAATATTTTCAGTTTAGTCAATTTACAGGAAGGATTTCTCTTTTGCATGGTTCTCTGGTTCTAAGTGCTGGGATATCATACATATTCTATTTTCTTTATTCCAGTTGGAGAGTTACATATATGTTAAAAATACCTTCTGCAACTGACACCACCCTGGAAACATGTGGGATATGCTGCTTAGCAATATATATATATATATTATATATATATATATATATATATTATATAATATAATATATAATTATATTATAATATATATATATTATATATATATATATATATATATTTATTTATTTTTTTTTTTTTCAGAAAAGAATTTTATATTTCGAAAGGCAGTAGAATGTTTAAACCACAAGGAATTTAGGTAGTTATTAAGTTTTTTATTATTATTATTGTATTAACTACTTTTTTAAATATTTTTTTTTTTTTTTTTTTTTAAAGATTGCATGTTTTAATATTTGTTTTCTTTATAATAATTATTTTATTTATGTGCTTGTATTACTAACCTTCATTAGTTGTTAGAGGAAAAAGAAGTATTTAGTAGTTTGCAATTATGTAGCATAGATTTTTTTTTGTTGAATTGGAAGCCATTTTCTGAAGCATGGTAATCACTTAGTGATATTTTTTCATATATATATATATATATATATAT
Source organism: Armadillidium nasatum (assembly GCA_009176605.1). NCBI lineage: Eukaryota > Metazoa > Arthropoda > Malacostraca > Isopoda > Armadillidiidae > Armadillidium > Armadillidium nasatum. The sequence goes on from SEYY01000585.1 coordinate 46,066, forward strand.
ATATATATATATATATATATATATATATATATATATATATATATATATATATATATATATATATATATATATATATATATATATATATATATATATATATATATATAGATACAAAATTTATAATTAATATTTGTTAAATATCCATAATCAAACAAAGCCTATCCATACATTCTCACAGCCATTAGACACAAATTTACATCCAATATCTGGAAACGTGATCCAACAGCAACAGAATGAAATTCCAAGAAATATTCTCAAATACTCTAATCACCATTATCTTAGGTAAAAAAAAAAAAAAATTAAAAAATGTTCTTATTCCTCTAAACAAATCTTTAAAGATTCAATCTCACTTCCATCAAACATTTTCTCTTCTCAGGCAACACTCCAAATAACTAACTCCTCCAGAACAACTACTACATGCTACTATTGCTTTGCTTTGTTTTTGGGAATTCATCTCTCTTTGAATGAGAATGTGAGATATCGGGTGTATTAATAGGGTTAGACCCAACAATAAAAATTTTAAATTTTAGCATAATTGATCCAATTGGATTGAAAGTTTTCATATTCAAAATTTTTTGGGAATTTGCATTTGTCTCTTCCCTTCTTTCTTTGTATAATATTCTCTATATTTTCTCTCTTTATTATCATAGAAGCTTGTGTTTTAGTTAATTTTAAAGAAAAGGCAGTTTTTTTTTCCCCCAAGTTATTTTATGTCTATAAGTTAAAATTGCTAAAATAAAGTTACATAAACAGTTAAAATATGTGGGTAGCTAACTTTCCTTTGAGAACACTTTTGGAGAAAAATAATTTTTAAAGTAATATATATATATATATATATATATATATATATATATATATATATATATATATATATATATATATATATATATATATATATATATATATATATATATATATATATATATATATATATATAGGCTTAGGTGTAGATTGTTTCTGAGTTTCGATATTTTTTATATCAATATTTTATTTTAATCGATATCCTTAACATTTAGGTTAGGCCTCTTTTACGGCAACTTCGGAAGTTCAGGTTATGATAAGTCGAACTAAGTACGCTAGAAAAGTAAGTAATAATAATTGTGTGTATGTGTGGTGTAATAGGGCCGTAGGCCTGTATCTCTGATAAAAATCTGATAAAAGGAAACAGGCCTTCAGAAAAGGTGTATATTCTTTTGCTGTTAGAATATGTTGATCAGATGTTCTTTCTGTACTTGACTCTGATGTAGCACTTTTCAATGTTTATCATCCTTCCAACATCATCACCTACATTTTTCTCATGACTTGTTGCAAAAAAAAAAAAAAAAAAAAAAAAAAAAAAAAATCCATTTTGCACCATGCCATAGTTTATACTTCACTACATTGATGCACACATGAAAAAAAATGTGGGTATAAATCTTGTACATTTACTCTTTGTTATAAAGACATTGCACTTTAGAGGAAGTACCTTTATTTAGCAAGCTTGACAGTAATGCACACATACCTGATGGCTTCTCAAATATTTTGTCTTTTTTTTAAATAATGGGAATATTAAGTTGATTTCTATCTGTAAAATGATGAATTACTCTGTGCGATATGGTGTAAAGACTTTAAGATATATATTAAAGTAGAATTCATTTAAATTAAACATTTAAAAAATATTAAAATACTGTCTTTAAATCTGAATATATATATATATATATATATATATATATATATATATATATATATATATATATATATATATATATATATATATATATATATATATATATATATATATATATATATATATATATAGTTATTATCACCACTGATCATGGGCAGAGCCCTATTCAAGGAGGAGCATAAAATAATGAAGTAATTTGTGAAATTGGGTATACAAAAAAAAAAAAAAATGTAAATGTGTTCATTTGTTAATTAATAAACAATTTTTTCTCAAAAAGCAATGAAAGATTTTTAAAATTGTCTTGGTCTGCATATGCAAGAATACATCAGTTTGACACTAAATTGTCAAAAAATTGTTTACAGACCTCTGTATGGACTTAATTAACATTGTGAAGATTCTAATTAACACTATTTTCATATTTGTAACAAGAAATAGAGAAAAATACGTTACTTTCTAAAAGTTTTCATTTAATTCCCTAATTGGTAGTGCTACTCTAAATGTTTAACTGCTTATAACTTTTAGTTTAAAAACTTATTTGAAGTGCTTTCCTTTCTCTTTTAAATGAGCTAAACTGCATGTTTGGGTATCATAACTTTTAAAGTAGTTGACTGACTTGCTAGTTCAAATTTGAAATTTGTAATGTGCATAACCCTAATTAACATGACAATTGTTGAAGTATTTCTGAGATTCTTGGGTTTGAAATTGCCATTTGGATGTATGATTTTTTTCATGGAATGCTCCATCCACATTTGGGATAGATCTTAATATCGAGTAGATTCTAGGGATGCTTACCTCATCAACCCACTATCTATTCTTTTCATATCAGATCATATTCTCCATGTATATTTTTTTTTTTAACCCCATGAAATTGTTGACCATTAACCTTATACTATTTCTCACCTTATACCATTGATAGCTGCTGCTCAGAGCTACATAGACTATGTAGTATCTTAATGCCTCGTTTGATATCTATTATATATATATATATATATATATATATAATATATATATATATATATATATATATATATATATATATATATATATATATATATATATATATATATATATATATATATATATATATATATATATATATATATATATATATATATATATATATATAGCATATCTTTTTTAGTTTTCTAGTTTGTTAGCAAATAACTTCTATATTAAATGTTATTAAAAAATTTAAAAAAAAATAAATAAATTTTAAAAAAACCATCAATTGTAGAAAGTTAACTTACTGAATGATGTCATAAAGGTCCATTTACTTGCCATCAATTTGAAGTTTGAGGAAGAATGGGAGAATATTTAGCAGAAAATGATTACAAGTAGGAGTCATTTAGGTGCGATATGACAGGACGATTTCTCTCAACTAGCATACGTGGGCTTTGGAAAATCCGCTTGGTACTATAGAGGCCAAACATCATCAGCTGTTCAGAATTGACATGTCATCTGCAATCTTTGGCGACTGTCTGATGGGGCCTTACGTTTTAGCGCAAAACCCACCAACTATTATCTACAAGGGGTTTCTTGTCAACACTTCCTACCTTCTACAAGATGTGTTCCTGGTAATGAGAGCATCCATATAGTATATGCATGATGGAAATCTAGCATATTTCGACAACATAGTCTTCACAGTTAAGTATCCCGGCAAGTGGATAGAGAAGGGTGGACTTGTGCCATGGCCTGCATTATATGACCTAATTCCATCGAATTTTTATCCCTGGGGACACCTCCAGGATCTGGATTTATGCATGCATGCCACTGACATTCCAAATGCCTAAATGTGGAAAAATTTCATAAATTCCTACACAACAATTGTGTACAAAAATGCAGAGGTTTTTAACATATACCCTTGTCCACTTTCCGACGTGTATTCACTCGCATAAGGCTGATGAAATTACTTGTCGAACATATCTATATATGCTGTGATTCTCAGTTCTTTAACCCTTATTGATATATCTAGTATTGGCATTGTACATGTATACAGTTGGTGTAAAGTTTACTATCTCTTGTGTTTGTCTTTTACTGTCAGCTTTCGCTTATAATTTCTTACCCTTTCATTTCCCGGACAAATTGTGTATGTATCGGATAATTTTTTTCTTTTTTAGTTTATCAGTTTGTGGAAGTATTATTTCTAAAAAAAAAAAAAAAAAAAAAAAAAAAAAAAAAAAAAAAAAAAAATATATATATATATATAATATATATATATATATATATATATATATATATATATATATATATATATATATATATATATATA
>SEYY01000585.1:57500-61803 GCA_009176605.1 Armadillidium nasatum
AAAGTTGATTTTCTGTCATGCTTTTATAGGTTATCCTATACTTTTATTTTTTTATTTTTTTTAAATGGTAGGATGTTTATTTCTATATGTATTAAATCCTACATTTTCCTTACGAAAACGTTCAGTTCAGTGGGGTGGAGGAAAATTATTTTGAATTCTTGTTGCAGGAGTTGTAAAAGCTTCAACTTTTCGTTGTGGTGTATAAATTTCATAGGTTTGAGTTAATTAAATTACGAGTTTGAAGCCTTTGGGTGTTTGAAAACTCTGTTGAACTTTCAAAATAAAGTAGGATGCCATGATATCCCAACCATGATGCTTCTATCCTTTTTAGATTGGTAGGATCATTTATTCCTATGTGTATTAAATCCTCTATTATTATTGCAAACTGTCATTCAATAATAATAATAAAAATAATAATGGTGCCAGTCTTTCTCAAATAAAGGAATAAACGTTGGCCGAAGTGTCAAGCAAGGTTATGCAAACGGAATTAAAACATAAACCTGTTTAAAGGGAGTTAACTCGCTTTTTCTTAAATTTATCGGAATAAACACCTTTTTTTTTTTAAATTTAAAATTTTTTTTTAGCATGCTCAAATATTTTTATATTTTATAAACATTTAAAAGCATTAAACAAAGAAATTTTTAAATAAATAGATAGATAAATTAACAAATATATAATTATATATATTGATATATATATAATATTATATATATAATATATAAATATATGATATAAATTGTTTTTAAACGTTTATAATAATATTTTCTAAGCATTATTGTAAACAAAATCTTTTATATCTATATATATATATATAATATATATATATATATATATATATAATATTATAATAATATATAATATATTCAAGTTATCCAAAGTAATAATAATTAACAAAATCATAAGGATATAAATATCGCTAATAATAATAATAATAATAATAATAATAATAATAATATATTGGTCAACCACTATCTTGAAAAGACAACTTAAAACACAAACCTGTTTTTTTTTTCTCTTGAGATGGACATGCAAATTTTCGTCTACCATTGCCCAGCCCAACCTTTTTCAAACGTCATTGTCCCCCAAATTTCAATATCCCCTCCAAGGTGGGGGGGAGGAGGAGGAGGGAGGCTCTATTTATGCTATTTATTATTTAAAATTTTAATGCTGATTAAGTATAGTTCAAATATTTGTTTAATTTCGCGAGAATGCCATTGCATATGATTATCCAAAATTGATATGAAAGACGCTATGAGTAAGACCCTTACACACACAGTGGCACACGCACATCGACACACACATGTACGTACTCACGTACACACACACATACATGCACCTAGAGAGACATATGCATACACACCCACCCACCGATAAGCAAGATTAGTAATAATATAAAATATAAATATATATATATATATATATAATATATATATATATATATAAATATATATATATATATATATATATATATATATATATTAATATATAAAAATATAATATATATAATTTTTTTTATTATTTAATATTTATTTATAAAATAATATAATAAAAAAAATATATATATATATTTTTTTTTTTTTTTTTTTTTTTTTTTTTTTTTTTTTTTTTTTTTTTTTTTTTTTTTTTATTATTTATATATTATATATATATATCATATATAATAATAACTATTATAAATAATAATATATATATATAATATATAATAATATCTAATTAATATTACGTTATTATAATTAATATATATATATATATTTAGTATATATTATTAGGTTACTAGTATGTGGCAAGCCGGTAAGTTAAAAGGAGTTCACTAAGTTAATAAAAAATTTTGAATTTCCAATTCTAATCAAGTAGAAAAGTGATATTTGTCGAACTAGATATAAGCAGCGAAGGAAATTGATAAAGTTAGAAACACACTACACATATTATACACGCATAACACGACCACACCACCAACTCACAGAGTAAAAAGACATGGTCATGACAGCACCACCATCATACTATAATTACACCACAACTAAATTTATAGGAAAGACAGACACACCAACATACACACAAACCAAGTAGAAAGATTAGGACAATACAATACACACCACAAACGCACCACCACATGATAATACGCAAAAGCATACACAACATACTTAAATGATCGAGCGAAGCGATATGAAAACATATATAAATAAGGAACATCAACACATACTCACACAAATCAGCAATTCACACTATCCACATACTCATTACACAAACCACTCCATTACAACACACACAATCCATTCCCAACAATATAGATATAATTATCGTTAAGAAATTAAAAGATTATTAGTCTTAAACTAACTTCAAATATCTCTTCTAACTAACATATATATATAAAATGTATTATATACATGAACTATAATTACATAAATAATATTTTAATATAATAGTAACTTTCGTGATACTACTTAAAAGATGTTGGCCATTTATACAGTCATAAACTGATAGCTACCAGGTATACTTAATATGGAGGTTGGGGAATATTAATATTAAGACGTGCATAACTATAAATCACCCCAAATTTTCCCATAGTGTTTTAAGGCACAAGTGTAAAATATATATTTTAATATGTCATTGATACCAGACTAGAAATATGGTTCCTTTAAATATTTGAAATTTAAGTTTCTAGCGGGACTTTTCGATTTATTGTATATTATTGATCTATATTATTTCTTTATTATATGAGTGAAGGTAGTCACTTATTTTTGTTCAGTTTATTTGTGTTTGAAATGAGGTGCAAAACTTTCTTTACAACTTTAATTTAAGCCTAATATAATAATATAATATTATATAAAATATATATATTATAATTTATACAAGGTTCCTTTGGACCTCTTCTGGGACAACATAACATTCTGTTATGATGTTTCTATGTGACAGAAGCAATCAAAACATTTCGATAAATTTAATAAAATTTTTAAAAAAATATAATATATATATAATAAATAATAATACATAGATTATAAAGATTAGGGGACTCAGTTCACATTTTTGATTTTATTAAAGGTCTCATTTATATGTATATTATCTATTATTATTATTATATTATTATTATTATATTATTATATACTATTATAATATATTCATTTTATATTTCATCTTTATAGTTTCAATATATTAAAAAAAAAAATATATATATAATAATATATATAATTATATATATATATATTATATTATTATATATACAATATTATATAATATTATATATTTAATATATAATAAAAAAAAAAAAAAAAAAAAAAAAAATATATTTTTTTTTTTTTTTTTTTTTTTTTTTTTTTTTTTTTTTTTTATTTTTATACCGTATGTTATGTGAAATTTTTATGCTAATTTTGTTTGTTTTCATGTGTATTTGAATTGTATGTCAGATTCTGTAATAGGGTTAGGAATCTATTATTATTAGTAGTAATAGTAGTAGTATTTCTTACAAGTTTTCTATTTCAAAAAATTTTGGTTTCACATTTCGTGTACTTTCTATGATATTTATTTCAGTATGGGATATTTTTTAAGGATTTGGCAACCACCCTCGTTTAGATGTCATTGTTGATCGTAATTATATGTGATTCCTAGAGTATGATTACTGTTTTAGTCCTTTAGTAATCATATGTGATTCCTAGAGTATGATTACTGTTTTAGTCCTTTAGTAATCATATGTGATTCCTAGAGCATGATTACTGTTTTAGTCCTTTAGTAATCATATGTGATTCCTAGAGTATATTTTTTAGTCCTTTTTAACGCTATGAATGGGTGTATACAGAATAGAATGTATAATAATATAAATGGAATAATAAACGAATTTAATTAAAGAGAGTTGTTTTAGTTAGTTCTTTAAAGCTTAGGTGGCTAAATATGACTGATGGAAGATGTATAAGTAGAACCATTACAATTTGGTTGTTTTATGAACCACAATCCATAAATTGTAGTTAGTTTAATACTAGCTTAAGTTAAGAAGAGTAGGAATTGAAAATTAGACTGATCGTGTATGTGCTCGCCCGTGCGCTTGTTTGTGTATTTAATATTACGGGGTTTTCTGATTGCAGAGAAAGTATTTGCAGACTTTAAACACGAGGAGAATCCACATGTAGACTTAACGTAAATAACAACTCCCCAACTTAACCCCTCTCCCCCTTCTCCCCAATCTAAACCCTGTTAAAGATCTTAATTAAGCGTTAATAGTTTATGCAATTCGCTAATAGCGTATTCATCATTGTCTGTCTTTAAAATATTGAAAGGTAAATTTTAGGGGCTTTATTTATTTAAATATTAAATA
>SEYY01000585.1:61903-64403 GCA_009176605.1 Armadillidium nasatum
CTGCTAAATTATATCTTTTCTTTAAATTATCTAAAGCACATTCTAAACCATTTACTTCATACTTTAGTTTAAGATCTTTATCTACCAATAAAGGCATAGTAATAATATTTTGATTTTCCAGTTTTAAACCTAAAGTAATTTGTTTAAAGTTTCTCTGACCAATTCCTATAAATGTCTGGATGTCAAAGTTAATATCCTTTAGGTCATTATAATTAGTACACAACTGCTTAGCTATATTCTCACAAATGTATGATCTTTGTGAACCTGAATCTACTAAACAGCGAGCTGTTTTTACCTTGTTGCCTCGTATGACTTCTAAAGTTAAAGTTGGGAGTAAATATACATTGTCAGATCTCTGATTAAAGCTAATGCATAGACAATTTACTAAATCTTTATCTTTATCCTTAACTTTATTATTAGCTTGATCACCAAAAGGCCAGCTATGTGAATACGAGAATTACATTGAAAGCAGGTATATTTCAATTTATCATTTTTACCAAAGCAACTGTTTTCACAATGACCAACACCAGAACATAGTGGGCATAAATTTAATTCTTTAGCCCTTTTTTGTCTTTGCTCAAGTGTAATATATTTATTACACATGAACATCGAATGACCAGATGTCTGGCAAAATTTGCAAGGTTTTATATTAGCCTTTTTATTAATATGATTCACATTGGCTTTATTAGCATGACTAGAAGAAGCAGTGCTATCATTTATCTGAGAAGATTCAGTTTTAAAATTCTGAAGTGTACTGTTTTCTGAGACAGTTTGTTTATTATTACTCTTAAAGCCGGATTTTGGTTTTTCATGCTTTTGTGAAGAAACTTTAGTAAGAGTTCTCACAACTTCTATATAATTGGAAAACAAATCATTAAGGGAAGGATAATTATTACCAACTTTGTGAATCATTTCCTTTTTAAAAACTATTGGTAATTTATTAAAAACTATGTGACTTAAAAGGGAATTTCCAGCAGACCCTTCAATCATAAATTCAATATTATAAGTTTTTAAATCATAAACAAATGTTCGAATGTCATTAATATACGATTTCAATCCAATAAAGTCTGGATCATATCCTTGAGGTGGTCTACTGTTTATTAACTTTTTATAAATTTCATCAATAATATAAGGTACATCTAAAAATTGTTCTTTCAATAAGTCAATAGCTATTGGATAGTTTTCATCTTTTATTGAAAGATGACTTATTAATTTACGAGCATACCCTTTTAAATATGTATGCAGATATGACAACTTTACACTATTCGAATAAGCTTTAGAATCTATAATAGTATTAAATTGTGTCAAAAATGTATGAAATTCAAATTTATCTTTACTTGAACCTTCAAAAGAGTCACATTCTAAGGGTGGAGGCTTAGGTTCATTAATATGTAAATTATTTAAAGATTGCAAAAACTGATTTGTTGAATTTAGGCTATCATTATTTAGGTTAGGTTTATCAGCTGAGGAAGCCTCAATAAATTCTCTAAAATCATCTAAAGACAATTCCAAAGAAAAATGATACTCAACTTGAGATTCAATTTCTTTTGTAAAAAAATCAAAATCAATTTCTTCAACCTTTTCATCCTCTAAAATATTTAATATTTCACTATCATGTATTTTAATAAGGGCAACTTCTTTTAAAATCTTTTCATACTGAACTTTAAAAAATGAAGAAGTTAATTTACCTTGAGCCTTAAACTCATTTAATTTATTTAAAACTATAGTAATAGTCCTTTTATTATATCCTCTTTTCCTAGAAATGGTGGAAATTTGAGATTTATATTTACTGGATGTATCAGTATCATCACTACCAGCCATTGTATTTCAAGGCTTAAGTCTTTCATAGACCTATGTTACTTAGGTTAGGCCCATAACTATAATGACAAGTTAGGTTATATTAATTTGAGTTAGGCCTATTTACAGTCTTATAATAATAAAGGACCTAGGTTAGATTATACTAAGTATTCTAATTTAGGCTAAGCTTGTTTTAAAAACAAGCTTAAACTATTAATAGTTTAAATCACAGTTTAAGCAAGGCAATACCAAGCTTTAGTATAAAATTCCAAAGTAAGTCTAGGCTAGGCTTAGATTATGTAGGCCACAATCCTAGGGCCTAGTTTAACCATTAATAGTTTCAAGTAGTCAAAATTCATTTCTTAATTTTTGTAAGAATTTTATATTACTAATGTTAAATTTAATTAAATTCTTACCTTTAGTTAAATTCTCTTAATTATTAAATGTTGCTAAAGTTTAAGACCCTAAATCACCTACCCTAAGTTTAACTCTCTAGCGCTAGATTATCAAAACCTAGTTTAGGCTACAATAAGGTCTACTTTTAACTTTTTTATAATAATTTTTATAGTTTCATTAAGAAATGAATCTTGGAATATTATTTATTAATGAAGACCAATAATAAACAATATTAACTTAACTAGACACAATTAGTTTCAATAGTTTAAACTTTTTAAAGTATCACAATTTTTAATAGAAGCTTTCA
>SEYY01000585.1:79403-81903 GCA_009176605.1 Armadillidium nasatum
CAAATTAGAAAATATGACATCCGATCCATCACTAATATATATATATATATATATATATATATATATATATATATATATATATATATATATATATATATATATATATATATGCGAATTGTAGATCAAGAGTGAGGGTGAAGAGAGAACTATCGGATTGGTTTAGCATAGGAGTGGGATTGAGACAGGGGTTTGTAATATCTCCATGTTATTTAATCTATTGATGAATGGTTTACTTAGAAAAATGGAGAGAGAAGGGAAGAGTATTACGTTGAGAAATATGGAGGGTGAATGTGAAGTGAATGTTTTACTTTTTGCAGATGATGCAGCATGTGTTGGTGGCAGAATCTGGAGAAAAGATGAAAATAACTTGTGAGAGAGTTTGAAGGGAAATGTGCAAACACGAGATTGAAATTCAATCCAGCGAAGAATAAAGTTATGAGGATTGGAGGTGGGAATGAGGAAATGTGGAGGGAGGAATTGGTTTGTAGAAGTGTAAGAATGGAAACTTGAGGAGGAATGAATTCAAATATCTAGTAATGTTTGGTGGAAGGTAAGGGTGGGACGGAAAAAGGAATAAAGAACAGAGTGGTAGAAGGAATGAAAGTATTGGGGGGCCTAAGAAAAGTATGGAAGAAAGGAAAAATTTCGAAAGAAATAAAGATAAGAATGTTTGAATGTATGTGTTCACCTTCTGTATTGTATGTATGTGAAACATAGACGATAAGTGCTCGGTCGAGAAAAAGTTTCAATGTCTTTGAGATGAAAGATTTGAGAGCGATATATAAATTGAGAAGGATTGATAGGATTAGAAATGAAAGAATAAGGGAGATGTGTAAATGGAAGAAGAGTGTAATTGATAGAGAGGAGGAGGATGTGCTAAAGTGGAGATGGATGGATGGAGTGAGAGTGATTTTGATGGAAGGAATTTGAGTTTAGACGAGGGTAGAAGATTTGTGGAGACAGAGATGGAGGGAGGTGGTGAAAGCGTTGAAAGGTAAGAATAGTTATGTTTGTAAGGGAATTGTGGCGGGCACCACCTCACGAAAGTGGGAAAGGTGATAGTGAAATATATATATATATATATATATATATATATATATATATATATATATATATATATATATATATATATATATATATATATATATATATATATATATATATATATATAATATATATAATTAACATCCGCATCCGCATCCTCATCAAAATTAACATCCGCATCCGCATCCTCATCAAAATTAACATCCGCATCCGCACTTCTCCAAAATTCAACATCCGCATCCTGCATCCGCATCCGCAAATTGGAAAATATGACATCCGATCCATCACTAATATATATATATATATATATATATATATATATATATATATATATATATATATATATATATATATATATATATATATATATATATATATATATATATAATAAATATTAATAGTATATTTTCTGTATACGATTGTATGTATACTATTCTGCATTACTTCAAGTAGAATATTTAAAATTATATTTAAATTTGCACGTCATGTTCAGTTATTTCCCCCCCCCCTCTTTAACTCACCATCCCTCCCGTTCTCTCCCACCTCACACTATGGCACTGGCACTTAATAAAATTTAATGCGTATAACGGGCCTTGTTGCCAAATTAAAGGTGCCAAAAGAATTGCGTTAATCTGTTTTGGGAGAGTAGTCTATATGTGACACCACACTTTCTTTCACCTTTGTATTCAATGACACTATATATATATATATATATATATATATATATATATATATATATATATATATATATATATATATATATATATATATATATATATATATATATATATATATATATATATATATATATATATATATATATATATATATATATATATATATATATATATATATATATATATATATATATATATATAATGTGTGTGTGTGTGTTTAATACTTTGTAAGATGTCATAATTATTTTTTATAGAATGATGAAGCACACAATTGAAATTTAAGTGGACTCTTGCCAATCTTTTTAGTAATGAAAATAATAATAAATATCATTATTATTATTATGTATAATTACTTTCTAATCTTGCCAATCTTGTAGCGTTATATATATATATATATATATATATATATATATATATATATATATATATATATATATATATATATATATATATATATATATATATATATATATATATATATATATATATATATATATATATATATATATATATATATATATATATATATATATATATATATATATATATATATATATATATATATATATATATATATATATATATTATATATATATATATATATATATATATATATATATATATATATAAAATAATTATGAATAAAAACTTTTATTTGAAATAATTATTTTTTTTTATTTTTTTTTTTTTATTTTTTTAATAGAAATATGTTTTACATCTTCTGTAGTGAAAAAATTCTTTGAAGTCATGTGTTTTACAGTTATTCTATTATTATTATT
>SEYY01000585.1:86903-91903 GCA_009176605.1 Armadillidium nasatum
CAATTTAATGAAAGTTAGAAAAGTAGGTAAAGGGAGTGTGTTTCAGACTTTATCAGTGGAGTTCATTTAGGATTGAGCGTAGTAGCTAAGTCTGGGATCAAATAGTTGTACAGAGAAAGAATGAGACTGAGTAGAAAGTCGTGTATACGACGAGAGAGTTGAGAAGAGCAGTTTCATTGTATTTATGATGACAATAGCTATAATATAGAGGCCTACTCCATACAGGAGCAAACGAGCAAATGTCTGGCGGTAGCGCAAAAAAAATTTTAATACTCCTCAAAACGCCCAACCTCTTAGATGCTTGTTTAGAAAGAGAAGTAATGTTATCCTTCTAGTAGAGATTACGAGAAAAGGAAACACCGAGAATATTAAGGATAGACAAAGGTTTGAGTTATGCTTTTTCGAAGATGTCATAGTTGTGCGGAAGGTTGTGTCGGGTAAAGAAATGGAGGGACCGAGATTTTGAGGCATTGAAAACGACCGTGTCTTCTCTGCCCCAATTTGAAATACAAGAAAGATTAGAGGTTAGATGCCTCAAGGCTTCCCTCCTTGTGTAAAGTAACCATTGTTGGTAGGAGCTGGGTGTCTTTCAAACTGAATGGAGTAATGAAGGATGGAGTCATTCGCATATGAGTGGATAAGTTAAGATGTAATAGAAAGATGGTTATTAATGAAAAAAAATAAAATAAAATATAACATCGCTAATGAAAACCACTTTTAATAGATTTAAAGGATGAACGGTGGCCGTCTACAACGGTAGCAGCTGTAAAACGATCGGATTAAAAAAACCAGAGGGGCCACAGAGAGAAGGATAGATTATGAAAATAGAAGGTTTAGAAATCAGCATTGTGGTAAACTCTATCGAAGGTTTTCTAAATGTCTAGCGCAACATCGAAAGATTCACCGAAATGCCGACGAGTCAGTGAGTAGGGTAAGAGGATTAGTAGAGGGTCCTTCATGAAACCCATATTGGCAATCAGATTGGAAGATTCCAAGATGTTCCCAAATTTTCCTGTTAAGGAGAGATTCTAAAACCTTAGAAATAACGGAGGTTAAAGAAATAGAACAATAGTTAAAGGGTTGAGAGGAGTCCCCATTCTTTCGGCACATTGCTGAATGAGCGCACGTTTCCAGCAAGAAAAGAAAGTCAAAGTGGAATGACAGCTTACAAAGTAGAGATGTACCGATAGTATCGGTATCGGCAGTATCGGCCATTTTCTTGGGTATCGGTATTGGTTAATATGGCTGATACTTGGCCGATACTCCGATACTTTGAATTCGACTACTAAGTGATGTCTTTACCTTAAAGGAGTATATTATGTCATGTTTGAATAATAGCGTTTTTTATATTTTGTCTTTTCTGCTGATTAATTGAGGATCTCTTCTTTCATTATTTTTATTCTTTATATTGTAGCTAGTTAAAGAATCTTCTTGTAAATTGTAATCATGTTAAAACATAAAAGCGAGTAGCTAAACTTTGTTAATACTTACTGGAAAATGGAAATGGAAAATTTTTTGAATAAACACAAACATAAAAAAGTTATTAGTATTATATTTGCATTTATTATTCCTTAAAAGAAAATATTTTAATTTATAAAATATACTTGGGCACAACCAAATATGAAATACATTACTAAGTATTGGTTGTACAGGGAATGCAATCCTCAGTTGCCTAGCAGTACACAAATTTTCTATCTTATTACTGTGTATTTCTTATAATAATTAAAGTATCGGTATCGGCACCTAAAAATATAGAGTATCGGTATCGGCCTCTTTACTGGTATCGGTACATCTCTATTACAAAGGCAGGGTGCAAGCTCAGAAGCACGAATTTTTGAGAACGACAGGAGAGATACCATCAGGACAGTACACTTTCTCAGTATTAAGCTCAGCGAGAGCAAAGATGTGTTGGAGTTGTTGAAGGAGGAGGAATAGCTCCGGAATTCGTCTAAGGTGGAATTAGAGGCAAATGTATGAGCGAAGAAGATCAGCTTTAATTAACTTGAGTCAAAACGCCATTTGTACCGTCGGAAGACACAAGACGAGGAAAAGAGGAAGAAGCAAAGTTAAGAGTTGATAGTTTTTTGCTATATATATATATATATATATATATATATATATATATATATATATATATATATATATATATATATATATATATATATATATATATATATATATATATATATATATATATATATATATATATATATATGTGTGTGTGTGGGAGAGAGAGAGCTCTTATTTTTAATGCACTTAATTATGTGGCCTTTAAATTCAATTACAATAGAGTCATTGTGCTTAAAAGTATTTACTTCTCGCCTAAATTAACCAGGTAAAATATACATATATATATATATATATATATATATATATATATATATATATATATATATATATATATATATATATATATATATATATATATATATATATATATATATATATATATATATATATATATATATATATATATAGAGAGAGCGGTTATACAGAGACACAGACAGATAAAGAGAGAGACAGAGAGAGAGAGAGAGAGAGAGCGTGGCCTGACAGACAGGGAGAGAGAGAGAGTTTCAATTTTTTTCAATTGAATTGTGTTTATTATTCTTTGTGATTGTCGAATTTGTGAAATATTTAAATTCGTTGTGGGTTCACCGTCGCATATTTTTAATTTTCTTAAAAAAAAAAAAAAAAAAAAAAAAAAAAAAAAAAAAAAAAAAAAAAAAAAAAAAAAAAAAAAAAAAAAAAAAAAAAAAAAAAAAAAAAAAAAAAAAAATAAAAAAAATTCATATAATATATATATATATATATATATATATATATATATATATATATATATATATATATATATATATATATATATATATATATATATATATATATATATATATATATATATATATATATATATATATATGATGGGACGATTATCGTTATCGGCAAAATCAGCATATTTTTTTTTCAGTGTTCACCGTCAATTTTCTGACGATTATTTTGCCGATTAATTTACATATATTAGTTTATAAATATCTCTCTGCTCTCCCTTCTTCTATTTAGAGTGAGAGGGTGTTTGGTAGTGGGGGCCAAACATACTCCAAGACAAAATCGAATTACCCCTACACAAGAACACAATAAAATACGAGACAGAAGCCACAGGGGCCTGTCAAAACTATCCACGTTAACAAAATGCTAAAGTTTCCATTCACTATGATTGGAAATTTACTTCATGCAAATAATCAATTCATTATTATTATTATTATTATTATTATTATTATTATACAGTATGTGAAGTATGCAGTTTATTAGCTAAACTATAAAGAAATATCATCTAAGGTAACATGCAAAGTCACCAATACCCCAAAGAAATGTCAAAACCAAGATGCACAGCCCCAAAGTTGAGTCAATCATACTTTATAATCCATTCATATATTGATCCAACTTTTTCTTGAAGGTTGAAAGAGAGTTACTATTAATACAGTAATTGCTGGAAAAATACTTTCTCACATCCAGGTGGCAAACTTTCTTCTTAATCTTTTTATTTTAACTCCTGATGAGTCCACTCGGTTCTAATAAACTTGCCCACATTCACATTGTCAACAGACAATAACATTTTGAAAACCTGTACCATGCATATCTCCTCTTAAGATTACCTTCTTTCGACGGAAAGCATACCCAATTCCTTGTGAGCCTATTCTTGTAACTAATATTTCAAACCCAAAAACTGGTGAAAAGATTGATTCTGCATCTCAATTTCTGGTACTAGAATTATGCATGTCTCTACATGTTTCTCACGTCTTAAAATTTTTTAAAATCGATGTTCTGAAGATACTATTATATATACTATATATTAAAATTACATTTATTTGCACAATTCGAATAAAGAAAAGACAATTTTATTTTTCCTTATAAAATTGTTAAATTTATTAAAATGAAGGAAATTTTTTAAATATACTTTTTTTCAATTTCATCGTCAAATTTACTTTAATCGTCATCGTCATCGTCAAAAAAAAAAAATTTAATCCCATATATATATATATATATATATATATATATATATATATATATATATATATATATATATATATATATATATATATATATATATATATATATATATGCACAACAGCTTTCACACTTTGTTCTTTTAATATTTAATTAACTTAATTACCAATAAGTTAAATAATTGCTTTTCCTAATAGAAAGATTTTAAATTGTTTAATAGAAAGCAAACATTATAATAATAATAATAATAATAATAATAATAATAATAATATAATTACTTAAAAGCTTGTATTATTTTTAATCTAGTAAGTGTAGTTTTCCTGTCATCTGGGAAAAGTAAAAAAACAATGTTATATATATATATATATATATATATATATATATATATATATATATATATATATATATATATATATATATATATATATATATATATATATATATATATATATTAAATTTTAATTTATGTAATTACAATCTTTTAACGTTTCCTTGGAATTTTTTGTTTTTGTGTGTGTGTGAAAGTATTTTAATTTCTCATTTATTTTCTTCCCCCCCCCCCTCCTTATTATATATATATATATATATATATATATATATATATATATATATATATATATATATATATATATATATATATATATATATATATATATATATATATATATATATATATATATAATATATATATATATATATATATATATATATATATATATATATATATATATATATATATATATATATATATATATATATATATATATATATATATATATATATATATATATATATATATATATATATATATATATAAAGTAACTGAGCACCCTTGATAACTTTAGAATAGGTGAATACCCTTTTTCGGTGTCCCTTAATATGCTTATTTCCTTGTAAAGTTTATTCGCTTATTTTTTACTTGAACCAATCTAGTGAAATTTATGCAGAATGAATCCTTTAATATCCCCAGAAGTTCCTTCGGTTTTTCCCTTCTC
>SEYY01000585.1:101903-104403 GCA_009176605.1 Armadillidium nasatum
ATTTTTTTAGAATAATATATATATATATAATATATATATATATATATATATATATATATATATATATATATATATATATATATATATATATATATATATATATATATATATATATATATATATATATATATATATATATATATATATATATATATATATATATATATGATAAGGCTCCAAGCAAGATTTTAATAGAATTTTGTACGACTAATAATCCGTAGATTATGAATTTCATTCAATAAACCAAATTTTAAAAAATAGTTAAAGAAAAGAACTTTAGAAGCAGGAGAGTAAAATAGTCAAACTTGTGACAGGGTGGAAGAGGTGAAGAGGAGTGGGGGGGGAAGGGAGATTGAAAAACGTTCGGGAAAAGTTACGAGCGTTGAAAGACGCGGGGGAAAAGTTTCAAGATGACTCATATATAAGAGCCGAGAAGAAATTGTTTTATTTAAAAAAAAAAAAAAAAATTCCTTTTGAAATTTTTGAAATTCTGAACTAGTTTCATTCATCATAGTCGCTATTTTACGGCTAGCCAAATGGGGATGAGAGAGATACATATATTCTGAAAAATCCAGAAGAAATAAGTAAGAGATGAACAAATTTATTTTAAAGAAATCTGTATCTATCCTGATGTATTGGTAGAGTGATTGACTCAAGTGCTTGAAGGCCCTAGTTCAAAACCTCACGCGCATTATAGGAAAAAAAAAATAATAATTAGAGAGTTCCTCGCGTCGAATAGGGGCAATGCCCGTGAATTAGAGTTGAAAGGAGAGGCTGAAGAGGATTTTATGACAAGGGAAGAATATATAAAGAATTGTTATCGAAAAGAAAAATGGGAAGACACCGAGGAAAGGCCGGAACACTTTTTAGAGCTAATCATAAAATGAGGAGAGAAGCCAAAGTAGTAGTACGCAAATTTCTTTCTGTGTTCAATTTTGTTAGGAGAAAATTCAAGTTAGATTGGCTATATAATTATTTTCTTTCCGATATATAAAGGAAAAAAAAAAGAAGTTCGTTTTTGTAGGAATTACAAAGAGTAACCGTTTAATTTGTGCCTAAACACAAGTTAATATGTGTTTAGGTTCACAAGTCAGCTTATACAATCTCCTTCCAAAATGGAACGATCTTTAATGTCAAGATCTAGTAAAGGACTGAACTACTTATCGCTCAAGAGATTGTACTTGGCCTCGTCATCATCTGACATAGATATATAAAGGAATTTTTGAAAATAGACTGAGAGGGACAGTATCTATACAGAAGGAGCAGAAATACGACGTACTTTAGGATTACTTAAAGAAAGAGGTAGAGTGGATGTTAAAATGTGTTTTTTTAAGCTCGCATCTCACGGACCTTGCCCTTTTAGAGAAGAGGAACTTTTCTAGGTAGTATAATATACCTAGGACGCGCAAGTGAGATCGAATCGGCGCCCTCAAGCACGTGAATCAATCGATCTACAGTTTGTGACAAGGTAGACGGTGGAATAGTTAAGGAAGGTTCTAGTTGCTTTTCAGATTTGGGAAGAGCTTTTGATTAAGTGTTAAAGAGTTAGATACATATGCAGAGTCTAAAGATAACAGAGTAAACAGTAAATTAAAGTGAACTCTCAGGAGACCTGTCTCTATGTTAAGAACAAGTTATGAAAACAGTGAATGGTTTGATGTATGAACAGGGTTTCAACAAAGTATCTTACTTTCACGAATATTAATATTACTTATAGCATATCTAGATATATTTATAAAGAAGGTAAGAGAAGTATTTCAATTTGATGGAGACCCGTATACTGATATGGTACGCTACAACAAGGATGGGCGGATACTAAAAGAGGAGTGGGTGATCCCAACTTATCTAAGTTTGAGAAGGCCAGAATGAGATTATTGGGAGGAAAAAGGTGTATTCAAAGGTGATGTCAGACATTCACACGAAGAGGAAGACCAAGGAAGGGTTAAAAAGATTCAATAGAGGATTCTTTAAGAAGCAAACTTCAGTAGAAGAGAAGCTGCCCGAACGTAGAAGGATACAAATTGAACAGCCTTTCTGTTAGAAAATATAAGATGTTCAAAATATTAAAATTTTAGTTTAGACAAGATGAAAGTATGAGAATTGCAAAATTTTTTTTTTTTTTAAGAAATAAACTTTTTACACAAAATTGTTTTGTAACCACTAGAGCCTACTTGTAATAATCATTGTACATCATACTATATTATGTATTTTTTTCCTTTATTTAAAAAAGTAAAATAAAATAAAATAGAGTATATTGGCAGAGATTAAAACTAAACCTAGTTTATTAATGGTGAATGAAAATCTTTAAGTATATATATATATATATATATATATATATATATATATATATATATATATATATATATATATATATATATATATATATATATATATATATATATATATATATATATATATATATATATATATATATATATATATATATATTTTATGTTACATTTTAATATATATATATATATATATATATATATATATATAT
>SEYY01000585.1:106903-124403 GCA_009176605.1 Armadillidium nasatum
ATGAAGGGTAAGTATCAATAGTTCCACTTTTTATTAAGCATATTCTTAAACAATTTTTTTAATTCGATAATAGAATGGTTAAACCATACAAACCATACGATATACACTATTGAAAATATCAAATTTTTTTTGTACTCAACTTTAACATAACATAAAAATATGTCTATGCCATTATTAATACTTGCAGGAATCCAGGGATTCGCGCGCCTTTGCCCTGGCGATGTCTTTGAAGTGAGCATAAAGCATGGTTCGCAGAAGTGGAAAACAAAGGGCAGAATTGCCAAAGATAACTCACAAGTGTGGGACAATCCTATGTTTATTTTTAAGGCTCTTATAGGGGAAATGGTAAGAAAATGTAGTACCTAACTCTTCGCTTTAATAATAATAATAAATTATTATTACTGTATATTTATATATATATATATATATATATATATATATATATATATATATATATATATATATATATATATATATATATATATATATATATATATATATATATATATATATATATATATATATATATATATATATATATATATGGGGATGAATTGTGCCATTGAAAGCATCTTGGAAAACAAAGAAAAAATTTCATTAATATATTATATATATATATATATATATATATATATATATATATATATATATATATATATATATATATATATATATATATATATATATATATATATATATATATATATATATATATATATATATATATATATATATACACGAAATAGTTTAATAAAACCACAAATTTGAGCATTGTTATTACTGAAAATTAAATATAAAAACTTTAAAGGTGTTGAAGGATCTTTCATCAATAATAAGCATAATTAATTAAATAAATATTTCTTCTTGAGATGAAACTCTTCCTGAAGCAGTTCTTTGGGAAGATTTTCGCATATTTAAAATTTTTATTATTTTTTTTTTTTTTTTCCCCCTCAAAAACTGAGTTTCGTTATTAGTATTTCATTTTGCGTTATATATTTATAAGTACAAATATCTGTGGGTATTATAGGTTGAAAGATACTAGTAGAAATAAAAGTATATGCCCATTTACATAACCAGATTTAGTAAATGACGTACGTACCATTTCAAGAAAAAAACATATAGGGGGGTATTTTATTCCAAGACTTCTTCCCTAGTATTGGTTATTTACAAATAATCGTAAATCATTTTTATTTGTAGTCTTCTATATTTTATTCCATAGTAGCTGCAGTCTGTTAATGGTCTCATATTTTTTTTATTGCTTCTAATTTTTTTTTTTCACATCTCACGGGATTGCCCTATTCGAGGAGAGGAACTTTTCTAGGTAGTATATACCTGGGATCCCCAAGTGGGATCGAACCGGCGCCCTCGGGCACGTGAGTCAATCACTCTACCGTTTGAGCCACGGTAGACGGCATGGTAATGTGGTTTATCTTATCTTTGTTAAATGTTCATATTTCGGTGCAATAATTGTTAAATAATTCGTGGAATTACTAATGATATTTTTAATTTTATTTCAGTTACAAATCAAAGCGATGGAAGTTCGACTTCTCGGTAAAACAGTAATTATAGGCAACAAGCTATGTGAAACCAAAGATCTTTTCTCTCCACACCCTCAGCTTATGACTGTAAACCTTAATCCGTCTGGCTCATTAAAACTCAATGTTATCATCACGTGGAAGTAAGTTGGAAATTATCAGAGAAAGTACCAAAGGGTCTTGGAAAGATGGGACAAAAGAGCTATAAAACACTGATGGGGGGGGGGCTTAACATAGAGGAGTTACAACGGTTAATGAGATATGAAGTGGTTGTAAAAAGGTTGGAAGAAGGAAGGATTATATATAGCTAGTAGAATGGGAAAGTCATTGTACGCATGCGACAGCCACTTAATGAATGTGGGAAACATTGATATATATATATATATATATATATATATATATATATATATATATATATATATATATATATATATATATATATATATATATATATATATATATATATATATATATATATATATATATATATATATATATATTCACTATTGCTTTTTTGTTTGAGTTAACTGATTAAAAAATTGATTTATGTTAGAGTGCTAATGGTAATGATAAGACTTGTTATGAAATTGTTTATGAAACACTGTAATCATTGAAAGGTGATTGTTTTCTTTTTTTATTATTAATAGTATGTCATTTCTCTCCAGTCCTTTAGATGGTGGTTCAGAGGATACACTCGTTCGAACGCCGAGCATATCAGGACCTTCACCGAGAGGCAACCGTAAATCTGTTATTCATTCTCTGAGCTCTTCTCCTCCTCAGGAAAAGTCATTGGTAATTGTATTTTTTTTTTCCCTCTCACTAAATTAATGTTTATATATTTTGTCAATGGAGTATTGAATTATTTAAAAATAAATGAAAGGTTTATAAATAAATAGTTCAACAACACTTTGAGTGTATAAAATACCTAGAAATGTTTCATTTTATACGAATGAAAAAAATTTTTTTTTTTTTAATTTTTTGTTTTTGATTTTGTTTTAGGGCTCAACTAGCAAAGAACTTGTCACTCCAGAGTGCGATCAAGATAGCAGTTTTGGAAGCATGTCCGCAAGAAGTTCAACGGCGGACAGCGCTAGTCCAATGTCCGAGTACAGGGGTCTTCCGTCCTCTAAAGATTTATCTACGAGAACCGATAGTAATAGTCCTGTTTCCGATATTCAAGCACTTGGCTTGTCAAAGAAGGGCAGATAGTCATGTATGTTCTCTTTGATATTGAAGTCTTGTTGATGTTCGAAAATTTAAATCTTTATATAGTTGGTTATAATTGAACGGTAAAAAATACAGGTCTTATAACCTACCCTTACAAGTCAACTTGTGTAATAAGATTTGTATCTTTTATCATTCAATAATATGCCATGTAATATAAATAAATATATTTAATCTAGGAATCCGTGAGTTTCGATGAACGGGATTCGGCAAGTCCGCAGTGTGACGATACCGGGAATTTTACGTTAGTCAGAAAGGAAGAGAGTAGAGTAGAGCAATGGGCGAGATATTCTCAGTACAATGTTTCACAAGCATCTAGTTTAGATATTATGAGTCGTTCATTCCCGAATCTTTCATCACATTCTCCATACTCTCATTCCCCACACACTCATTCACCGAATTCTCCAGCTCAGTCGCAGGTACTCTCACAGTCACTTTCACATCAGTTAAATCTCTTAACCGCTGCCGAACAAGAACAAGGCAAATGGGCAGATCCTCAAACTTGGGATTGTACTGTACCTTCTACACTCCCGAAGGTAAAGTATAAAAAGTTAATCGCTGAATAAAGTTTATATATATATATATATATATATATATATATATATATATATATATATATATATATATATATATATATATATATATATATATATATATATATATATATATATATATATATAAAATAAAGGTCTGCTAACTCTCTCGCAGATCGGATACATTAAACATCAGAGTTTAAAGTTTACTATAGTTGAATCGAACCCGGTCCCCATAACACAAAAACATAGAGTTTTACCACTACGCCACTTTCGGTGGCGTAGTGGTAAAACTCTATGCTTTTGTGCTATAGGGCCCGGATTCGATTCCCCTATAGCAAACTTTAAACTCTGATGTTTAATATATATATATTATATATATATATATATATATATATATATATATATATATATATATATATATATATATATATATATATATATATATATATATATATATATATATATATATATATATATATATAAGTTAATGTCTTTAGTCTACTGCTGTAAATTTAGAGGATAAGAAATAAAGAATCGCATTTAAAACTAAATGAATAATTTTTTTATAGGTCGTTAGTCGCTTAAGAACTTGCCTCGAAGACATCCAAGGCCAATTTCCACAGCTTCATTCCCTTGAAGAAGCGGTTTTAGAATTGCATGACATGTGTAAGGTAAGGAATTTAATTTCCACCTTTGTTTTATTATATTTTAATTACCGAATAGAACAATATTTTGTCCCTATTTCTAGACACTTTTTTGTGAGTAAATTGTCTTTTCCTTCTGCATTTGAACTTATTATTAAATAAAAACATCGTCCATAGATTTCCATTTTAAGCGTAGACATGTGAGGAAAAACTTTTATGACTACATAAAACAACCAAATTCCCTCTTTTTAAGTAGAGCAATATATTTAAAATATAGCTATTTCATATTGTCAAATATCATTGTAAATAATGGTATAATCCATAACTTTTTAAAAGATTATTGGTAGTAATAGAAGAAGTAGGTGTTAGAGTAGTAGTAGTAGTAATAGTATGAATAGTATTTAGTAGAAGAAAAAAATAATGCAACAGAGTAAAGTTTTTTCCTTTTAAAGAGTTGTATGTATCTGTTAATTGAAAACAAGGGTTATGGGAACTAAAGCAGACAATTAGGTCGAGAATATTTAATGCAAAGATTTAGGGAAAGAAGAGGGTTTCTCTCGGACTAAGGAATTACGTGAAACCTGTTTCTAACCCTCTAAGAATTTGATTCATTTTTCTGGGGAAGGAAATGTAATATATGGAATTCTTATATTGACGTCATTTATAATTTTTTTTAATTTTGCCGCCTAAAGAGACTCAGATATTAGTAATCCTTCTGTATGGATATGAAACTTTTTTTTTTTTTTAAATAGGAACAGACTTCTTAAAAAGTTGGATTATTATTTAGGTGACTGTTTTCAAAAGCAATTTGTAAAACACAGATAGCAGCGATGAACAATAACTGGAATATTATTATTATTATTATTATTATTATTATTATTATTATTATTATTATTATTATTATTATTATTATTATTTTTACTTACTTATGTATTTATATAAACTAGGGGCATTATCCTTTTACATATATATAAGTATGTTTATGTACAAAATTGTAAATAAAAAGCTTTGTTTCACTAACATGAATTTATCCCCAGTTTAAATTTTATGAAGAATCCTTAAGAGAAAGAGAGAGAGAGAAAAAAAAAAATTATATTTTCATTTCTAAATTAATTAAATATGTAAATGAAAAAATGTTGTAATTCTCCCCCCCACCCCCGCTCCCTGCCACTTATCCAATTTATACTTATATATATATATATATATATATATATATATATATATATATATATATATATATATATATATATATATATATATATATATATATATATATATATATATATATATATATATATATATATATATATATATATTATTGGGAGAAGTATCCTTTGTTCTAAGTCCAAAATAACCTTTCTGTATAACGTTAATTCTGTTAGGAAGAGTTGGATTGATATTAATCACAGATCCATCCCTAACAGCAATGCCGAAGCAGAAGAGACAGCAACACTTCAGAGATTAGCTTGTCTGTCGAATCGGCTTTAGAATGTTTTGATTTCCTTAACGCGGAATGTGATGATGATTTTGCTGATGATAACCCTGAAGTAATGTTACTTATATATATATATATATATATATATATATATATATATATATATATATATATATATATATATATATATATATATATATATATATATATATATATATATATATATATATATATTGCATGTGTGTGAATTAAATGTGTATGCTTCCAATTGTTCAGAGAAATAGATTATATTCTTTAATTGGTGTAAATTAATATGTTCTAAATATATATATATATATATATATATATATATATATATATATATATATATATATATATATATATATATATATATATATATATATATATATATATATATATATATATATATATATAATACAGATTTATGAGAGAGATGTTGCTTCTCTAAATTTTTGGACTAATAGTAATAAGAGTTTATTTTAATATGCTTTTTATCTGGATTAATTTTATTTAGATTTGTTCTATTGGAAATTGTTATTTGCTTATTAGCCTTATTTTCAAGTTTGTCCTTAAGTTGGATACGTGGTCAGTTATTTCTTACTTTACCTTTTCGAGTCTTTTTTTTTTTTTTTTTTTCATCTAACTTACCGTTTCTAAATATTGTTCTTATTGCCTTTAATTTCTCTTTTAAGCTTGTGTATATATTTTTATTTAATCTTAGGCTTAAATAATGCTTTTTTTAAACCCATTATATTATATTTTTGTCTTTAATGAAATCTGTAATTGTTTAATTTTACGTTTACAATGTAAAGAGTATGTTTCATATACTGTTTTTTTAAATGACTAATTTGAGTTTTCAGAACTACCATCAATATTTGTGATGGTAGAATTTGAATTGTTGTCTACCGTTCCATCTAATAGGAAAACCTACATTTCAGGAATGTTTAGCAAAGAATCAGAAGGAATCACTTGTGGTTCTTAATGGAAAAGACTTCTCAGAACCACCACCTGTCCTTGTCACAAGCTCCGCACAGTTAGATGCATTTTTGCTCATACATTTACAACATTCTCTTCATCTTATTCAAGTAAGTAAACTCTAAATTTCATCCACTAAGGACTTGAATAACGGTTATAGTAAAAAAAAAATTTTGTAGGTTGGGCTCCGTTGGGGAGCAGCTTGGATAAGAACAGTCTTTGATAAGCCCAAATGTCTTCCAACTGTCTTTTGACTTTTTTTTTCTTGTGCTTTAATTTATACTTTCTGTTAGGACAACATGATTGTTTTTTTTTAGATAGAACTTAATTTTCACTAAGAAAAATACTTTACACCAATTATCCATATTTTAGGTTAATATTATGTAAATATTTAGTATAATAGGCACATAAGTTTTAAATTTATTTTACATAATTGTAAAAACTGTTATAACAATTGTTTGGCTTTATTTAAAGCAAAATGTTTAAGGCGATAATTTTATTTTTTACAAATTTTATGTATTATTGTTTTTCTGAGTTTTTATCAGCTGGCTTTTAAAATTATGAACCTGAAATTCAATCGCTTGCGAGACTCTAGTTTGATGTTTCTGTAATGGTGTATTTTTTTTTTTACATGTTCCTTAAGCTCTATATATATATATATATATATATATATATATATATATATATATATATATATATATATATATATATATATATATATATATATATATATATATATATATATATATATATATATATATATATATATATATATATATATATATATATATATATATATTTTGTTATATTCTCTTTTTCTGCTTTTAAGAGAGCCATTTTTTTTATTGTGTGTTTATGATGTAACTTTTTTAAGATTGTGTGTTTTTCAGTTTATTTTAATCAAAACATTTTGTATGCTTGTGTGTTTCACTTTGAGAAGGTGTTTTCATAATATATGTAACTGACAATTGCGTCTTTAATCGTATATAGGTTTATTTTGTCTCCTTCCCATTTAATGTGTGTTATTTCTGCACATTTGTTAAAAGAAATTTCAAAAATCTTTTGTTTTACAGGACTTGGGTTCATTTGGTCCGCTGAGAAAAAAAGAGACCGAGTCATTAATAAAACTAGAAGATGAAGGAAAATTGCTCGAAATTATACTATCCCATCGTCATAATTTTGATACTCTGAGACCTCAGCATATTATGCCAATTCCACATTTACAAGTAAGGAAATCTTTTATTGACATAAGTTTGCTTATTACTAATGAGGTTAGGGACTGAAAGTTATGAGAAAAAAAGTTTGGTGTAGCATAATTTTGAGTTTATATTTCGGACCTTCCGTTCAAGTTTCACAGACGAAAGGTCACAGGGACAGAAACCCCTCAATATTTTTCTAATTATGATTGATAAATTTAGAACCAACTTTAATTGGATAAGAATAGAAATTTTCATGAACCACATTAGCCACATAACTAAAGCTTTGTAGTCAAGCGAACGTTAGCTTGGATATAATACAGCAGAGAATTTTTGTAGTGACATTATTGTTATTATTATTATTATAGTAAATTGTTCTTAAAGAGCAAAAATATATTTCATTTTAAATATGATATAAACACTAAACTTAAGAAACCTAAAATTGTTTTAAACAATATTGATACATAAAAATATTTTTCCTTAAACATTCATTGTGCCAAAAAAGTAAATGAATAACTAAATATTTAATTGCTAAAAATTTAAAACTATTTGATGTTAAAAATTTATTGTTTAAAAACTATTAAAAATATATATACAAAAATAATTAGTTTAGAGTTAGTATAGAAATTAAAAGCGCCTTTCCTTATGAATAATTTTTAACTTTGTTAGGTAACCAAATCAAAATAACTTTTAAAACCAAAATACCACTTGTTTAAAATATGTTAATTCAATAGCTTGTGTTAAATGTACATATTTTTTTCAATTCAACCAGGTACTATGGGATTCTGTCACGTCTGGTGAAGATTGGTGCGTTAGTGGCAAAGCTGTAGTGAATGGTCTCTTGCCCGTTGTCTCTAGCCTTCTTGAACCTGACGATCACGAAACGCCAATAAAAGGTCAGTTGTAGTTCTTATTTTAGTTCAGTATTTGAAGAGCCATCCAATGACAGTATAAGTTCAAGCGTTTTTATCTCATAATTTGAAGAGTTCAGAGGGTTCATTTTTGAACAATGACGTCACCTCAGGATGAATCGCTAATCCTTTGCAGACGACTATAACTCGCTATGACTCCAGAGAGTATACCTTTTTCTTACAAGTACAAAAGCTGGCTCTCTAAATGCTTTTGTAATACAAAATAATTTTTTTTTTATTTAATTTATAAGACACCTTTTCAGGGTTAAAGTTTCTATAGAGATATTTGGTGGAATTATATTTTTATGAAGAATAAAAAAAAAAAGTTCGAAATTTAATTCACAATTCGAACATCAAAGAAATGTTTAAAGCTGTTGGCCCAAAGTTAACCTGCAGCCCTCTACTTACAAATGGCATTCGCGTGCTTGAGAGCATTTAAAAAAAGATAATGAAAAGTACCTTATTTTGATATTTTTTTTCGAAACCAGTAGTAGTCTGGGGGTATATCGTCTTCATATCATGTTAGATTGTTAAATTGTGATCGAAAATGCATATAAAAAAATAAATTGTCACTTATCAGGTTCATTAAATGCTTTATGATTGTCTGAGCGATCTACCATCCAGTGAAAGCCATTGTCAGTCATGCCTTGTCAGTGTTTGCAATTCATTAAGTGCTCTGGAACTCAAATTAGTAATATATCTTTGTGACGTCATTGTTAAAAAGTTAACATACGCCAGTTCGTTATCCTGACGACGCTACTTTTCAAATTGTGCTGTAAAAAATGCTTCGACATTTATTTTATATAATTTTAGTTTTAGTTGAGTATTTTCAGTTTTCTACGTTTAAGTAAATTTTTTTTTGTTTTTGATCCTTAATTGATTTTCAAAACACACAACTTGATATAATGCTGTCCTATGTCCATAGCCATTTACATTATAATTATTATTAATTTTGTTGTTTAGTGTTGGAAGAGCTTGTTCGTCAAATGACAGATAGCGAAATATATTCAGATTGTTTGACAGTAACTGCAGGACACTTTTTGGCTCACTTAGTCAAACCTTTACAAGAAACGGTGCCACATATTTCTGCCAGTTTAAATTGCTCATCGTTGCTTGCTCAGAGAGATCCAAACAGGTAGGATTATATATATATATATATATATATATATATATATATATATATATATATATATATATATATATATATATATATATATATATATATATATAATATATATATATATATATATATATATATATATATATCATCTAAACCCACATATAATACACCAGAGTTGGACAGTTCAAATCAGAATATCAATTAAAGGCCGATTTCCCTCCCTCTTCACGGGCATTGTCCTCCTTATTCTAGTAGAGGAACCTTCAAGGTAGATTATACCTAATATCCGCAGGCAGAATTGAACTGGCTCCCTTAAGCACGTGAGTCAATCACTCTACCGTTTGTTCCACGGTAGACGACAAGAAATACGATATAAAAAATAAAAATATTTTCGATATGAACAGATACACTATATCTGAAAGTGTTTGAATCATAGGAAGGAGTGAAGGGAAAAGAAAAGATGGAAGTGTTATTCCAGACTTAAAAATAAGTAGTGTACATGTATGAATAAGTAATAACGGTAAAGTCTGGGGTGAGAGTTGGACAGAGAAAGAATGTAACTGTGCAGATTGACGAGTTCCACGTATTCTCCTCAGGAGAGAAAGTTTACGATTAGTGAAGTAGGAAGAACAGGAAGTAGGAGAGTGATGAAACAGTTCGTCGGCAGGAAAGAAATTAAGAGAGTCAATGAGAATAGGAAAAGCCTTCTATCCCAACCTCAAGTGGAGCCATCCTAGATATACAATGCATACTCCATCAAAAAACGAAAAACAACCCTAATTGAACAAGCAACTAGGGTGATGTGTAAAAATTTTGAAGACGCCTCAGAACCCCAAATATTTTTGAGGTTTGGGTGTTAAATGTGATAAAAATGTTACCCCTCAAAGTAGGGTGACGAGAAAAGGAAATACCAAGAATCTTAAGAAAAGAGAAAAATTGAGTTGTGTGTTCTCAAAGGTGTTATAGTTGTGTGGAAGATTAATAATTATTACGAAACCATCACCAAAGTGAAAAACCTTTGTATTTATTTGTATTTAATTCCATTTCTCATTAACTGAAAATAAAAATAAAAATTTCTCTCTCCAAATAATTATTATTATTATTGATTATTAATTTTTCTTCAATTAATTAATTATCTTTATTATTGCAGCATTGAAAAAGGATTATCTTTGCTGAAGATTCCAAATGTTTTGCATACAAAATTGATTTCTCAACACTTCTTAGGACCTTTGGAATATTCCTCTCTTGTAACATCTTACATAAACAAAATTAAGAACATTGATGAAGCATTATCAGCGGTAAGATTTCATTTTGTTGCAAAGACTAGATAAGATGGGAACTTTTCAACATTTGCATTTAGATAAAAACGTATATACCTTTTCATTCATAATGTTTTGTAATTTATCTTAAATTTCGTTAGGAAAAAATCAAAATTTGAGATTATTAGGATTTAAGAACAGGTTTTAAAGTAATTATCTTCGAGAAAATAAAAACAAAAATATATGAATCAAATAGTTTTTTTTTTCGTTGATTATTTTCTTTTAGTAAACTGCTACAGATTGTTAATTGAAAATTACCAACCTTTTTGCTACAAACAATTTATTAATTTTTTTTCATTTCAGCTCTTTGATAATTGTTTACTACTACTGGAATCGACGAGTCCTTCTGAAAGATCTGCTGCCTCAACATTGTTAGGTCACATATTTCCTCTACTCCCTTCCAAAAAGGAAGAGAAGAGCAATAAGGATAATAAAAATGAAATTATAAAAGAAGGGAAGAATAGTAATGATGATGCAATTTTAGATGTAAAGGAAACTCCAAAAACAAATGACGATAAGAAAGAATCTTCATCTATTGGACAAAATGATAATGTTAGTATATCCAAATCAATCCCGAATCCGATACACAAAATACCTAAAAGAAACGACTTCGCTCATCCTATTGCCATTCTGTCTTTTCTGCAACAAAACGATCCATCTCAAGAAGTGCGCAATAGCGCACGTCTCTCACTATTGAATCTCGGTTCTCAGGGACAAGAGGCTTTACATCAAGTCCAGCTTTCGTCACATGGTTTTCAAGGATTAGCCGTAAAGGAAGGTAGAGAGAAGACAAAAACGTGAAAACTGTGATTAATTTCCAGCTCTTCTTTTAAATTAAAGTAAAATAATGCAAATAATTTAGTTCATTGAATGTGCTATTTTTTCATACTCATTAAATGTATGTGAATATATTTTATTCTTAATAGGATACTATTTTATTAACGAAATGGTGAAGAAAAGAAAAAAAAAGTGAGTACTAAACAATTTCAGATATAAAAAGTGCAAGTGTTTGAAATGACTAGATAGACATGCCAATAATTTATCGGCTACAACAGAAGGTTACTTTTTTTATAATTTATCGTTTTTCATTTACGTAATTAATCCTATTTATCATCGCTTTCTCGGGTTTTTTCGTACGGTCGTTACCTAAAAGCTTGTTTTTGTAGACTTTATAATTATATTAAGTTTATTTTTCCAACGACCAAAGATTTACTACCACTACCAACCACTGCTGTTCAATAAAATCCAAAGTTTCAAGAGTGTTTGTGTAAAAAAATATTATAATATATATATATATATATTTTTTTTTTTTTTCATTTGTACTATGCAGTTTGTGTGATGATGGAGACTTCGACTCATCAATTTTACCAATACCTCATTTTAAAGCATGAACAATAAACACACTTTAAATATCAAAATATGAAAAATTTATTTAAAAAAAAAAAAAAAATGCTCTGAAAGTTTCCAAAGGTTTTTAAATACGTATTTTTATTTGTACATTTGTATAATTTGATGTTTATATTGTTAATAAATTTTTTTTTTCTTTTTTTGGTTATTTTGTATATGAATTTGTAAATTTTATTATTTTGGCACTGAATTATCAATTTATTTCTTTATAAATATTCTAGTCGTTTTCTATGTTTGTTACTATTATATATATATATATATATATATATATATATATATATATATATATATATATATATATATATATATATATATATATATATATATATATATATATATCATATATATATATATATATATATATATATATATATATATATATATATATATATATATATATATATATATATATATATATATATATATATATATATATATATATATATATATATATATATATATATATATATATTATGGAAAAGATGTGTAGTTGCATCCATAAATAAAACCAAAACCCAAAAAATTACTATTACCATTTAATGTTTTTTTTCTTGAACCTTTTCTCAAAAAAGTTCGAAAAGTTGGGAAAAAATATTAACAATTCGAATAGAAAAGTAATGAAAATGTTTACAAAATATTAGATATTGAATTGCATGAATAACCTTTTCAAACTTAACTGAAGTTAAAATGAATGATTTAATAGATAAAGTCATGATGACCCACACAACAGAAATACCCCAAAAATGTTTCATATAACCAATTTAAATGATTGTTTCTGATGTATGAGTTATAAAGACCCATCTAATACGCCCGTTCATATATTCACAAGTATAAACAATACACTTAAGATCATAAGACTTAAGTTAGGATGACATTACTTTTATCACAAGAAAAAAAAAAATAAACCAATTATTAACCTAATTTAACTACAACACAAGTCTTTTACCTATTAGGTTAAAAAACTATTTAAAATATATGCAATTCTTATTTATAATTATTAAAGCTTGATTATAACAAAATAATAATAATACATACATCCTTCCATTATCATTCTTTATTAAAAAACTGCACAATTTTAATAATTTCGAAATACAAATATATAAATTCAAATTAAAGGAAAAATCAATCGAATACATATTACTGCACTTTTAGTAGTATGTTACAGTATTACATCTTTGTAACTAATCTGAAGAAGATTGTATTAAAATTTTAACATTTAATATTGGGGACTAAATAGGTGAATGAATTGTTGGATAAAATTACAGATGTATAATTTAAAAAAAATAAATGGACGAGTAGTATTAGTTAACGAGAGGCAAACTGTATCGTCTTCTATTATTTGCCCAGTGACCATTGATAAGGTTATTGATACATAAAGACCACACTAACAGTGGTGAATAGTGATTGATCTTCCCGGATGTCTTAGCCTGATCAGTTAAACAAATA
This sequence comes from Armadillidium nasatum, assembly GCA_009176605.1. NCBI lineage: Eukaryota > Metazoa > Arthropoda > Malacostraca > Isopoda > Armadillidiidae > Armadillidium > Armadillidium nasatum. The sequence continues at coordinate 120,673 of SEYY01000585.1, forward strand.
TTAACCAGTATATAGTAATAACAATTAATGCAAGGAAGGGCTGCACTAAATTAAACTTCCATTAAGACTGCAAATACCATTTAAAAGAATGGATACGGAGTAAAATACAAAAATCAAATATGTATTTAGATTTGAAAGGGATGACCACAGGAAAAGGTACTTTCTCAAATGCTCGAAGTTCTTTGACAATAAAAAAAATATATAACCAAGGAGGAGAAATCATCATAAAAAGTATTGATAACATAACTAGTAGTTAGTGGAAAATGTGAACATCTTAAATGTACACAACTAAACCTTATTGGGAGAATCAAGAACTAAGCACGATTTGAGTAATACATATTCTTGCCAGCGTGTTGGTAGATTCAGTTATCAGGTACCTTTGATTGCACCTTGTAAAAACATAAAATTAGTTTTGAAGTAACCATAAAGTTCGGTATGTTGACAAAGTAAGCAAAATATCTGTTGGTAACCTAACATAAAGAGAACCAATGAACATTGTTCAAAGACATGATCAAAAGATGAAACAAATAAAAAAATGTTTAATGTGCCCCTAATATCAGTTCATATCGATATTATACGATACATATAATTGTATCTCCTTGAATTCTAGACATTACCAAGTCTTTCTTCTGAGGGAAGTAACAGTTTTCAATCGAATCTCAACTAATGCAGCTACAAAGACAGGGGGCAATTATGAATAGTGAAAATGTCTAAAGACTTCAGGAAAAGTTCATCAAAATATATTAGAAAATCAAGGACAACATTCCGAATCTGAAAAGTAGAAATTTTCAATGTGTGTCTTAGGGGAAAAAAGGATGTATCCTAATATTAAGCAGATAAATCATTGGTGCATGTATTTAATGGGACTATATTAATCAGTTTTATCACAGGACCTAAATATTAAATTTTTAATTAGGAGTGTACCACAATATTTAGTCCAATTATTATTTTCAATTCTAAACCAATTTAATAATAATAATAATAAAAACATTTATCTTCCTCAATTACACCTGTTATTTCATTCACTAAAATAAAAAATAAAAAACAAAAACACTTGCACATTGCATCAATATTAACTGAAAAAATAAAAAAAAAAAAAAATTCTTTTAAAATTCTATTATTATTATATATATATATATATATATATATATATATATATATATATATATTATATATTATATATATATATATATATATATATATATATATATATATATATATATATAATATATATATAAAAATTATTATTGAAGAACATGTTCCACAGCTTTATTAGGAATCCGAAGCAAGAACAACTAACTCAACCCTCCACCTGTGGAATTGCCACAATAGATAAGCTTATCCAACATGGAATGATATAGATATATATATATATATATATATATATATATATATATATATATATATATATATATATATATATATATATATATATATATATATATATATATATATATATATATATATATATATATATATATATATATATATATATATATATATATATTTAAATTTAATATTATTATTAATTAAATATAATAATAATAATAATAATAATAATAATAATAATAATAATAATAATAATTAATTTTTTTTTTTTTTTTTTTAAAAAATTTTATTAATTATATATATATATATATATATATATATATATATATATATATATATATATATATATATATATATATATATATATATATATATATATATATATATATATATATATATATATATATGAGGGTTATTAACGTAGGAATTTGTAGAGAATGAACTGCAAAATACGACACCAAACATGACTGTCGCAATACATATTTCAAATGAATAAAAAGACCAATCTCTCGTCCACGTAATAACAAACCTGCAAAAAAATAGTTTTAAAAAAGATCAAATTAATAGGAAATGGAAAGATGAAGAATGCAATATTTTGCCATCAAACTAATAATAAAACTGTGTTGGATCAACTTCTATATATATATATATATATATATATATATATATATATATATATATATATATATATATATATATATATATATATATATATATATATATATATATATATATATATATATATATATATATATATATATATATATATATGATCGAACGGGATTGACGATCACGATGTGCAAATTTTAATTCCGAAAAATCCCAGTATTCTGATCACAATTATTTTATGACGAAAGAATTTTGTAATTTGACTAAAATATTTGACAAAATATTCATAAAATTCAATGATAAGAGCAACCAGCTCCCAACATTTCTGATTTTATTCTCAGAGTAGCATAATTGCCAAGCACCAGCACACGCGTGAAACAGCAAACCCTCTTTTCATCTAGATCCGACAACAGTTAACGGGAAATAATGTCAGCGTTTCGCGAAGGCTCAGACAAAACGAAAAACCTGTGTCAGTTTACCAGTTTCTATAGTTGTAGTGTTTGATGGTTCTGTTCTACACTTCTACTGTTGCAAAATTCCTAATTAATTATTTTTTATTGTTATTTTTGATTAGAAGGGGTGTATAATGTAAGTTTAGGATATACTTTATCGTATTTTATTCAAATTTCAAATAGTAAATTATTTGCCTTCTTCAAATTAGCTTTCTGCCCTTCTACGTCATATATATATATATATATATATATATATATATTATATATATATATATATATATATATATATATATATATATATATATATATATATATATATATATATATATATATATATATATATATATATATATATATATAATTTTGATAGCCACTGTGATAAACCGTGGAATCATTTTTATAATTTTGAAAACTGCTTGCAAGTTGTGGTCGGGGAAGTCTTGAAGGAGCTCTCTCACTAGGCGCTATGTCAGTAGAAGTTCTGGATGATTTCCTTTTGAACCATCAGTGGAGTAGTGGTTAGCACTATGGACTTCCATCTTTTGGACCCGGGTTCGATTCCCCGAAAAAGCAGTTTTCAAAATTATATATATATATATATATATATATATATATATATATATATATATATATATATATATATATATATATATATATATATATATATATATATATATATATATATATATATATATATATATATATATATATATATATATATTAAGTTCATATATCCCGAGAAGTGCCTTTTGGCAGTGCTTTAAGCCGCACAGCATGGGGAAGGGCATTGCAGTTTGTCAACTGAAGCCATGCAGAGCAGAAGTACGTCAACGGCAAACATCGAGTTGCCCTTCGACAAAAGGAATGAATGTTCACTTGCAGCCGTAGCATCATTAAAAAGAATTTGAAAAATGTAAAAAAGCTGAAGGAATAAAAAGTTTTAGAATCGGAGAAAAAAGAAAAACATCAATTATTGGAAGATGGAAAAGATTTTTCCGAATCTGGTTCGCGTTGCTCAACGTTTTCTCGCGGCACCACTGAATAGCGTGAGAAACGTTTCATCTGAATGACAATTCAAAGTTGGTAAACGCATGATTACTGACACACGCTCTCCATTACTGCCACAGAATACAGAGATGCTCATTTGATTAATTTACAATGTTCGCGCCAGTGGACAACAGAACTTTCTCAGTCCTCAAGGAGCACAGGGAGTTCAAAAACAAACACGAAGACATAGAACATGAATATCAATTGGTTGCTGACCTCAACATATTACCGCAGTCAAGCGGCAGCGAAGACAGCGACTGAACGATGACGGAGACTAACAAAAATGAAATAAAG
>SEYY01000585.1:129403-161903 GCA_009176605.1 Armadillidium nasatum
ATTTTTCAGCCATTTTGAAAAATCAGAAACCATCCAAGACACAACCACCACATCGTCACACCAGGATGCAACACAGTACTAAGGAAAGATATTGCAATGATCTTTTTAGTACATTTCAAAGACAAAACAAGCTTCCCATACAACACTCACCTACAAACCTAGCCCCTCTTATTGATTAACGGAGCCATCTGTCTGAAAACTTTGTAATCATACCTATATATATATATATATATATATATATATATATATATATATATATATATATATATATATATATATATATATATATATATATATATATATATATATATATATATATATATATATATATATTGTGAGCATATGTTCGCAAATTCTATTTAAGTTTATTATTAACAGATGTGTGCCACTGAAGTATATAACCAAAAGCAAGAGTAAATCAAGATAGAGCACAAGTTGTCCACAACACGAGTTATCCATCTTACAGATAAGATTTATTTTTGTTTTTTTATTTAGTCAGGTTATAAACATTAATAGGTTTTATATCTTTTTCTTCTAGGTAATAAACAGTAAATATACTAAAACGAAAAATTAAAAACAAATAAAAATTAAAAATACAACTTAACAAAAAGTGAATTAAAAAAAAATATTGAAAAGAATTAAAAACAATTGAAAACTTTACTAGACCATATAAATTAAGTGATTTCTTCAATCCACTATTCGTAAGAGTGCCTTATTGTTTATCTGTTTATTTAATATTCTCAACTTAAAATTATAGTAAATTATTCTCAACTTATATTCTACATACTTTTATATATTTTGCAGTCCCGGGGATGGGAACTGCATCGACAACCTGTGTAACGTTCTCACAACAACAACTTTAACTGGAAATTCAACAATCTTTTCCATTTTTCTCTTCAATTAAAAGATTTGACAATGGGAAATTCTTCAGTGACAAACAAGTCATTAAGAATTCAACCTTCCTGTCAGTTCCATTAATACTAAAGCCTTTAAGTGCATTTGTTATTCATTTATCTTTTCTTGTTTTGTCCTGCTGTAACAAAAGTTCTTGTTTCGTTATTCATTTTTGCAAGATTTATCTAAAAAATTAAAGCATCTCGTTTTTGTTCTCTTTTCTTAACCTTCAACTTGGAACAAACAGTTTTTATTATAGTTCTGCCACCAGTTGTTCTTTCCTTCCTTGTGATCCCCTAATTGTCTTTACAACGTCCCTGAGGGCTTTTGATCGTTGACGTCGGATCACAGCTCAACTTATCAATATCGTCCATTTGTAAAGAGGTCAGCCCAAAATCTATCACCTTCAAGAATGTAATCAACACCACCAGTAGACTCAACCCCTAAACGTGAAAACGTGAGTTACCACAATTCAATTATTATATTTTAATTTTCTCTTGTTGATTTAAAATAACCGCGCCATCCTAACAATATATATATATATATATATATATATATATATATATATATATATATATATATATATATATATATATATATATATATATATATATATAATAAATTTGAAATAATGTAGCTAAATGATTTCAAGTTTGAAACACAGCAATAAAATAGCAATGATATGTATAAATACAAGTTATATTCATAATTTTATATCTTCATTTTTTCAAACTTTAACTTAGGGTCTTACCTAAGTAAACCTGTTGAATCACTATTGTAAATCAGATCAATAAAAAAAAATTTTTAATTTTTGTACTTTTTTAAAACTTTGATTATACAAAATCTGTAATTTTCTGAAATTCAGAGAAAATGCATATAATCGTTAATTTAGGTGGATGTTGACTATTCTACTCCTTCCTTATATTTAAATTAATCTCAATTAAAATGATATCTAATTTTCTTGACTTAAAATTCCAGTGCTTTTGACCTCTCTACAAATTTTAGGCAAACAGGCCAGAACCCAAGCCCTGGCCCCAGCAAAATTCCAGCCCCAGTCAGTCTCTATACTATCATATGTATCAGTTACATTACCAGTATGCAGGCTAACTTTTAACTATTATCCTAAAAATAAGACTTAGTCATAATAAATTTTTTAAATAATGTAGGTGTATCACATTTAAAAAATTACCTAAACAAATCATTCTAAAAATTAATAACTATATTGCTGAATGAGTATTTCTTACATCAAGAGAGTATAACTTTTTTAAACTTTATCATGTTCCCAGATCTCCCTTCTATAATCTATTATATAGAATTTATTGTTAATACTATTGAGACGTAAATATTTGGTAAACTTGCATCATATACCCTCAAAGAAATCCCCTTTCAATAGAAAGCATTTCCAACTCCTTAAACCACTCTTAATAACTCTTACTCTCAAAGCCCAAAATCATCTTAATTACTCAACAAAAGGGTTGATCAAGGTATATTAAACTGACTCAGATTTTAAAGAATATATATTTTGTTAAGTATTTTTGATAATCCTTAGAGCATAGGTGATTTAACTTTAAATGTCATCTTTAGTTAACATTTGTATTAATAATTAAGCTAATAAACTGTATGTTGTGAATATAACTGAGGAATTGGTTGATTATCTACGTAAGGAAGTTTCAACCTGAAATAAACAATTTATAATAAATTCATGATATTTTTATATTTTTTGACTTGGCTAATCTTGGTAAATTCTTACGGCCTTTAACTATATTTTTTTATATATATATATATTATATATATATATATATATATATATATATATATATATATATATATATATATATATATATATATATATATATATATATATATATATATAAGGTATTAATTTGATCTGTTTTTCACAATATTTAAAATATTAAGTTAAAATATGCTGAAATGCATTCTACACATACTTTTCTTCCACGGAAGGAGTAATATAAATTTACATAATAAAAAGATGAAAAACCAAAAAATTAATAAACAAAAATAATATTAATGCTGTGAAAAGGAAATTGACTGTCTTTAAACTCTTTAACAATGTTCAGATGTTTGGATATCTCCTTTTTCTATATTTAGAAAAGAAAATGGAATTAAAAGGCAAACTAAAGTATATATATATATATATATATATATATATATATATATATATATATATATATATATATATATATATATATATATATATATATATATATATATATATATATATATATATATATATATATATATATTAGTAGGCCTGTATCCCATAGCAAAGTTCCATCTATAGGTTGGGTCTGTATAAAAAGGCAGTATCGGTCATTCAGGTTATGATAAGTCAAACTAAGTAAGCTCGAAAACTAAATAATAATAATAATAATAATAATAATAATAATAATATTAATAAGTATAAATAAAATGAAAACTAAATAATAATAATACAAATGTCTAAAAATTTGAATTGGTATATCAATATTTCTATATATTGAAGGTCAGACAACTTCTTAACCTTTACCCTTTTAAATTACAATACATTGCAGAAAATAACGAATGGTCAAAGGACACATATAGCAACCTGATATTTTAAATTATTTTTCTAATATGTTTAAAAATGTTTTTTTTATTTTTAAGTTTTTCTTTTATTATATATTTATATTACTTTACTGTAGAGTAATAATAGAATATTTATAGATTTTACATTTAAATATATGATTTCATATTTTATTATATATATATATTAGGTAAAGGTGGAGATTTCTGAGTTTCGATTGTTAAAAATATCGAAAATGAAAATATTGGAGAAGCCTATCGTAAACAAGAGAGTTGTCTGAGGTACGAGGTACTATTACTAGACATAGACACATTATTACTTACTTTTCTAGCAGAACCTAATTCGACTTATCATAACCTGAACTACCGAAATTGCCGTAAAAAGAGGCCTAACCTACACAAGAATTTGCCGTAAAAAGACCTAATACACAAGAACGTTTGCACGACATAGTAGTTTAGGGCTAATATAGGCAGGAAAATATCGATTAAAATAAATATCGACAAAAAATATCAATATAAAAAATATCGAAACTCAGAAACAATCTACCTAAGCCTATATATTATATATATATATATATATAATATATATATATATATATATATATATATATATATATATATATATATATATATATATATATAACTCCATTAAGCATTATAAATTTTAAAACAACTCCTAAATACTTACTTGTATTGTGGTAATGCACAAGCCAATATCAAGAACATTAATCCCACTGATATCATAAATGATAGGCACACAATGGCTGGAATAAAGGAGAACTTTTAGTACAAAAATAAAATAGGGTTATGCTAAAGGTCAACTTAAATCACCAGTAAAAACTCAATATAAGAAGGAGAAACCCCAAAAACCAATTGGTAGGCATAAGCGCTTTCTTTGAAATAATAAATTTTGTCAGGAATTATTAAATTATGAATCTACTGGTAAATAAATACAAGAACTCAATAACTAAGTTTTCTATTAATCTGTCAAAACAATATCTTTGACCAACCCTGGGACAAATTAAACCAAATGAAAAAAATATATATATAAAACCAATTTATGTTAGCAATTATACATATAACTTACGTTTGAGATTTGCCATTTTGATTTTATTGGCAAATGATCACTTAACCTGCAAGATATTCCAATTTAACTTCAATAAACACCTTAATTCACAAACAATGAGTAATCACTTCCTATTCAGTAAGCATTAAAAACAGAATTACAATAACATTATCAAAGAAGAGACAGTAAAGATATACCAAAAACCTTGTAAGGATATGAACAATAAAAACACAGTGTACAAATTCTCGCATTCAGTATTAATTGTATTAGATTATTTAGCTTCGTTTTTGAACGCCCGAGTGTTGTTGGAATGCGCAAAGAGATTCAAATTCGTCGTTTCTGAAACCAGTTTGAATACTTATACGTCACAAATAGGGCTTTTTGCATAAACGAAAGTTAGGAAATTATGCATATCAGAAAATATAGGTGTTTTTTTTTTTTTTTTTTTTTTTTTTTTATCTTTGGGGTGAATTTCAGACAAGAAACTTTCACAATGACAAGAAACTTTCACAAAAGATGGAGTTTTCCCTAATATAAGGGGAATAGAACTTCTTAGTACAAGTATGGAGAACTTTCTGTCAGGATACTTGGTAAAGTTGGGATGAAGGGCTTATATTCTAAAATAAGATACTCTTGGTTATGGAGATGAAAGTTACATTAATGGTGTATATATATATATATATATATATATATATATATATATATATATATATATATATATATATATATATATATATATATATATATATATATATATATATATATATATATATATATATATATATATATATATATATATATATATATATATATATATATATATATATATAATATATATATATATATATATATATATATATATATATATATATATATATATATATATATATATATAATATATATATATATATATATATATATATATATATATATATATATATATATATATATATATATATATATATATATATATATATATATATATATATATATATATAATATATATATATATATATATATATATATATATATATATATATATATATATATATATATATATATATATATATATATATATATATATATATATATATATATATATATATATATATATATATATATATATATATATATATATATATATATATATATATATATATATATATATATATATATATATATATATATATATATATATATATATATATATATATATATATATATATATATATATATATATATATATATATATATATATATATATATATATATATATATATACATATATATATATATATATATATATATATATATATATATATATATATATATATATATATATATATATATATATATATATATATATATATATATATATATATATATATATATATATATATATATATATATATATATATATATATATATATATATATATATATATATATATATATATATATATATATATATATTTCTAGACCTCATCTCTTTTGTTCTTAACTGAAACAGGTGTCTGAGTGCTCTGACAGCAAACCCTACTCTGTTTCCTCCTTCTATCTCTATCCTCAATTTTCAGCCAAAGGCGGATGTTACGCATTCGTGCGCAACTATGTTGTCTGCTCTCGTGTCTCTACTTTGGAGTATCCTTAATTCTTTACTTTATGACTTAAACTTGCACACTCTACAACTAAATTCATTTGTTCTGTCTACTTATCTCCTAACTCCACAAACTATTCAAAATTCTTCGACTACAGTATATTCACTCCAAAATAGAACATCTCTTTTTTTTCTCTCTCTCTCCTGAAATCATCATTTTGGGTTATTTCAATGTTCACCACCGCCAATGGCTTTCATCTAGTTATCATGATCCAGTCGCTGAACTCGCCTACCAATTTTCTATCCAGAAAAACCTTGAGCAGTTGGTGCATCTCCCTATTCGTATCCCAGACCGCCTTGGTAATGAATTCAACATACTTGATCTTTTCCTAACTTCTTATCCTTCTCCTTACACTGTTTAACTCTTTACTCCTCTGGATTCATCCGATCACCTTCTTATCTTTGTATCTTGGCCTGTCTCTTCAAGTCTTCCGCAAGAACGCCCCCGCCTTCGGAGAGGAGACGTTTCTGCTTTTTCGGTGCCACCAACTGGTCTGACTTTTGTACTGATTTTCCATGGAATGATTACTGTTTTCGTGGGAGAGGTCCCTCTCAGTGTGCAGAGTGCATAAACGAGAAAAAAAAATAAAAAAAAAATAGATATTAACTAAAATGAAGGTATAGGGAAAAGCAAACGATAGTTAACGGTGCGCGTGTTACCAAAGCGAAGTCAATTCAAAAGTTGTGTTTCCATTCTAAAGATTTTCTTAGTTTTGCGGGTAATATTGAAAACCATAGTTAATTTTATTTATTTATAAATAAAATGTATTATCAAATTAAGTTTACTTTAAAAGCAAATATATAATTTACAATAGTATTAAGGTACTTCAAGAAGCAATATTCTTTGAAGTAAGTGTCTTGATAATTTAATTATGTCCTAAATGCAACAATTCACTTTTAAGTCAAACTTTTAAGCTGAGCAAATTCAGCTGTAAATTTTTATAGTATTTTTATTTTTAAATAGAGAAAAACTCTATTTATCCGTAATTCCCATTCTATTTGGTGGCGGTTGGAAGAAGTCCTACGAACTAATTGCTCATTTTCTTTTAAAGGGTGATGGAAAGTGTGTAAATTTGAGACTCGTGAGGGGGTGAGTCTCCTTGAACCAAGGCTCAAAAAATTAATTGTTCGAAGTTTTCGCTTTTTGTTCATTTGGATGAGCTTGGCGAGGTTTCTAGTACGTTGGTTTATCAACCATTGAAACCTCTCAGTAGCCTAAGGCCAAAATTTTTTGTTTGCTTGAAATGATGTCAAATATACTTATCGGTGAGGAGTATTCTCGAAAGTCGGGATTGAAAAAAAGCACTTCAGGGATTATATATATATATATATATATATATATATATATATATATATATATATATATATATATATATATATATATATATATATATATATATATATATATATATATATATATAGTAATTGTTTAGTTCATGTTAGGAAATTAATGTTTTTTAAATTAAAATCCACAAACAAAAATTAAATGCAAATCAATTAAGGTTCTAATGAAGTCTGGTACATAAAAAAGGTTAGCAAAACATACTCCTTATGTGTGAGTATTGATGAATAATTTTTGTATTTTCATCATAGGGGTGTGGAGGTAAATGGAGCCCTTGTAAATTTAAGTTTGTATACTATGTATTTATATTTTTAAGGTCCTTTTTTTTTTAATTTATTTTTATTTTTGTTTACCAGGCTTCATTAGGACCTACTTAATTGATTTGCATTCAGCTTGTGTTTGTAGATATTATAGTTTAAAAAAATATTTATTTCATACTATGGATTAAGCAATTACATATATATATATATATATATATATAATATATATATATATATATATATATATATATATATATATATATATATATATATATATATATCATATCATTATCATCATCATCATCACCACCAACCATTCCAACCATTCCTTCAGAATCTTAGGTCCTGTTTTAGGAGTAAGATTACTTTACCAATTTCTATTTTACATAATCAGCTTGCTAAGCCTGTCACTACAACTTTCCATTATTTCCTATGATAAGAATTCTGTTGGAAGAAATTTGAAACAGTTGAGAGGATTTCTACACTCCTTGTCATTTGCTGAAATGAAGCCTTCTTTTAGGTGTAAAACTCTGGATGTGCTCATTAAAAACCTAATCTCTTCGGAATAGATATTGTAGGCCTAAATTTTACGGTGTTGATTTGAATAATTTAATTTTTAATAATGGAATAGACTTTGACTGCTTTATAAATAAATTATTAAATTTACTTACAAATTTAATAATTTTTAATACTTTGTCATCTTAAAATCTTATTTTTTATTTAATTTTTTGTTTTAAAGAAAAATTATTATATATTTCTAAATTTATTCACTGGCTTAAGATTTCTTCTTCATAAACTGCTTAAGTAGATTTTCTCTTTTAGTTAATTAATTAGTTACCACTTGAAGTTCTTATCTCTTCTGTTATTAATGAGTTACTTCTGATAGCGTAAATTATAAAAAGTAGTTAAAAATTAATAAATTATATCTTATACAAATATAAATATACTTTTGTAAAGGGATTTAATAATATATAAATGATTAAAAGAAAGATTTACTTTAATTAAATGATAATTAAATTTTTTTTTATTTATATACTGGAGCTCCAATATAGAAAATGAGAAAATTTTAACATTGATTTACCCTACTGCTAACTAGGTATTTTTGATAAACCATTTTGGAGAAAAGTAATTTATTTTTAGATCTAATAAGTAAATTTTACAAGACAGTTTTCTACAAATTATAAAAGATCTTATACTTTATTCTGAACTCTAAATTTTATATTTAGAACTAACTGAACATGATTGTTATGCTGTAGAGACAATTCTTGTGTAAATTATTTTGGATTATGATGTCATGGTTTTCCTGTTTCTTGACATAATAAACCAGGTTTGAAAGGACCATTACCTTAGTATCTAGAAATTAGATATTTTCACCCATATAATATTTTATGTTAATAAGTGTAATTTCCATACACAAGGTATATACAAAATGTTTTACAAAATGTTATTTAAAGTATTTTCTAAATGATTTACCATTTGTAGTTTGCAACTTAACATAGTAAAGATACCTTAGGCTTTACACCTTATGATATCAATATCCAAAAGTCTAGCCTTATATATATTATACAGTCTTGCTTGTAGTTGTAACTTGTAAGTTAATACAATATGTATAGATTTTTATTTTACTTTTCAGATATAATAAATATTTAAAGTTATTTACAATTTAAGAATTTGCTAGCTATTTACCAAAATGGGGATTTTGGAAAAAATATCAGAAATTGAAAAGGAAATTGCTCGTACTCAGAAAAATAAAGGTAGGGTAATGAAGATAGTTTATATTATATATATATATATATATATATATATATATTATATATATATATATATATATATTATATAATATATATATATATATATATATATAATCTTACATTTTTTCAAACTTTAACAACTAAAGTAAACATGTTGAATCACTATTGGGAATTAGGAAAATATTTTTTCAAATTTTTGTAGTTTCAAACTTTTATTATACAAAATCTGTAATTTTCTGATTTTTCTGAAAATTATGCATATAATCATTTTAATTTAAGTGAATGTTGACTATTCTACTCCTTCTTTATAATTAAAATTAATCTCAATTAAAATTATATCTGATTTTCTTAACCTAAAATTTCACTAATTTTGACCTCTTTACAAATTTTAGAGAACCCTGGCCCCAGCCCTTTCCTCATAACCATCCCCGGCAAAATTCCAACCCCAGTCAGTCCATATATATATATATATATATATATATATATATATATATATATATATATATATATATATATAATATATATATATATATATATATATATATATATATATATATAATATATAATAATATAATATAATAATGATAATAAAGTTTTATCACTACTGCTACTGATACCTCTTAAATTAATAATTTATAAACACATAGGATGTAGAGACAAATAAAATTCTTTTTCACATATCACTTAACTCTCTTCATGTTCAAACTACTCATTGGAATGTAGATTTTCCTAAAATCATCTTTTGTTTGCACACCATCTCATTCTTCTTGGACTGTATTTCCAGTACCATAGTTACTTTCCAGCTACATATTTATTTTTAGGAGGAGGAAAAATTTACAGAGTGCTAAATTTGATTACAAAAGACAACTGTCATGTTATTGGACAATAGTTTCTGTATAGCCAGCATAATGTGGTTGAGCGAGCATGTTGAGCCCATTATTGCATGTCTCTTGATGGGATGTTTCTTCTGCATGTTACTCCTTATCCACTGGAGGACATCACAGTACAATTTAGTATTTACAGTATGTTGGATACAGGATTTAATCCCTTATGGAAAATTCTCTAGACTGAAAAACCAGATCAATATTGACTTAATGTTGCTCCCTTACTTAACATGCTTTCTGAAGTCTTGGCAGAGTAGATTTTTATAATAATTGTTTCATTTCATGGTAATACCTATTATCCCAAATTTCATCAAATGAATGACACTGAAAGTAATGTGAGTCATTTCAAGCCTGCTCCTGAAGCTAGCTCCCTTCTTATTTCCATATGAATCAGCTTAACATCATTCAGTCACTTATAACTGATCTTCCTCCTGCTTGACTTGTTCAATAAAATTCATTGGTTTGTGACAGAATATAATCCAGCAATATCAGATATTAAATGATGAATCTTCATCCAACAATCCTCCATGATTATTTTGTACACCTGTGCTACATATTCCAGTTTTGTGATGGTCAAAAGATATCCAGAATGATTTCCATCTTCAATTTGACAGTATGCAAACATGCACCCAATTTTAAAAGTTAAATCTCTTGTAGGTTATTGTTTGGTCTAATGTACTACCTACAAAGTGCATGATGAATAATTTTGTGAGTTTTTATGCGATATCATAAAGTTTGGGACAATTTGATTTACATGTTTTTCTTTCATATTCTTCATTTTCATGCACTATAAAATCTCAAAATAAACCAAATTTGATGGAAATGGACATAGAGTAAATGAACAAGTTACCTAAGATACTGGCACATGACATACTAGTTTAGAATTTAAATATGAAACATACACTACCATCCAGCTAATTAGTATATATATATATATATATATATATATATATATATATATATATATATATATATATATATATATATATATATATATATATATATATATATATATATATATATATATATATATATATATATATATATATATATATATTGACAGAGTTAACATTTTATATTATATATATTACATTTTTACTTCATTAGGAAAATATGATACACTACAGACTATATGAAGACAAATTACTGAAAAAAATCTAAACACTCTCTAAAAATATCATACATACTAAATATTTTAGGAAAATAAAAGTTACTGTTGTTATACTTTATTTAATTTTATATACCATAAGACACTTGAAGGCGTAATTAACAAAAAAAAGTAAGAAGAAATTAGATATGTAGCTTTCAGTTCTATAAAATTATTAATTTTTCTGTTTGAATGTGTCTGTGGCTAACTTTCCTTACCTCCTGCAAATGAGACTCCAATTCTTCATTAGTACAATTGAAAGTTGCCATTACACATTTTTAAACCAGTTTAACATTCAAGAGTATAATGTTTTATTAATAAGTTTATTTTCATTATGACACCTTAGGGACGATTTGTGGAATAAAACCTGTTTGGAAGAACATATATTTCCTGTGTGAACTACACACTTACAACCTTTAAATCCATACGGTTTTTATAGGCCACAGATTTTGGCAAAATGCAACAATGTTTCTCCAAGCTGCTAGAGTACTATAATATTTAGCTTCTTTGTAATAACAATATATATATATATATATATATATATATATATATATATATATATATATATATATATATATATATATATATATATATATATATATATATATATATATATATATATATATATATATATATATATATATATATATATATATATTTTTTTTTTTTTTTTTTTTTTTTTATTAAATTTTTATTAATTTAAAATTATTTAAAATTTTTTTTATTAAATTTTAAAATTTATTTATTAATTATTTATATATAATATATATATATATATATATATATATATATATATATATATATATATATATATATATATATATATATATATATATATATATATATATATATATATATATATATATATTACAGCTACTGAGTACCATCTGGGTGTATTAAAAGCCAAGTTAGCCAAATATCGGACTCAGCTCCTCGAACCTCAAGGTAAGAAGGGAGAGAAAGGAGAAGGTTTCGATGTTATGAAAAGTGGAGATGCAAGAATAGCCTTAATTGGATTTCCTTCAGTTGGAAAGGTTGGTTAACTATTTCATATTCAGATATTTTTATTAGATTTTTTTTTTTAAAAATAATATCAATATATTATTACTACAAAATAAGTTACAAATGTATGGTTTTTTTTTTTACATGGTAACGTATATTGAAACAGTTTAAGATAAAACATACTCAATAATTATATAAATATTTTTTTTATTGTTGATGAATGTGTTTATGCAAAAGAATAGTTAATCGTATACATTGGTTATGTTTTAGTTAAGTATGAGTGATGACATTGATGTCGTATTACATTGTCGCAAATTGTAATATTTCATAGAAAGGTTTGAACAGTTACAAGCTTTTAGGATCCAGTCTAATACATCGATCATGCATTGAAAGGAATTAAACGAATTCAATGTGTTTTAATGAATAGTAATAGTTTGTGTAAATGTTATCTTGCTAAGAATGAGAAGATGAAAAAAAAATTGATTTATGTAATTTTGTTGTTATTAATTTCAGTCTACATTGCTAAGTACTCTCACAAACACTCACAGTGAAGCAGCATCATACGAATTTACAACTTTAACTTGTATTCCTGGAGTCATCGAATACAAAGGAGCTAATATTCAGTTGCTAGATTTGCCTGGAATCATTGAAGGTGCATCACAAGGGAAAGGACGAGGAAGACAGGTATAAATAGATACCTTTTGGTGTTGTTGCTATTATTATTATTATATGAAAAATAAAATGTGGCATTTTAGTAGTTTTTTCATTTATAAACAAAAATATTGTAATTACAATGATTTATATTTTTTCAGGTATT
Source organism: Armadillidium nasatum (assembly GCA_009176605.1). Lineage (NCBI taxonomy): Eukaryota > Metazoa > Arthropoda > Malacostraca > Isopoda > Armadillidiidae > Armadillidium > Armadillidium nasatum. The sequence goes on from SEYY01000585.1 coordinate 142,788, forward strand.
GAACTTATATTAAATAATATTAATATTCATTTTTTTTTTTTTTTTTTTGTGCGATAAAATCCTTGCTGAAAAAAAAATTATTTTGTACTTTGAAAATTTTAATGAAAAAGATTGAAAATCTTTGACCTGAACTGTCAGAAACATGCATTTGATATTATTGTTCGTTCTGTACTTTTGCTTTGATTCATAAAGAGAGAGACCTTAAAATGTGAAAAATAAAATAAAAATGATACAATTCTCAATAAATATAACTTGTGAAACTTTTAACAAGAGACCTGTAATATTCATTTACCTGTTAATTATTTTTATTCTTAGACCATTAATATAGAATATACGGATATTACTTATCTTTTTGATTGCAGGTAATAGCAGTAGCAAGAACCGCAGATCTAGTAATAATGATGTTAGATGCTACAAAAGGAGACATTCAGAAAGGCTTACTCACCAGTGAACTCGAATCTGTGGGTATAAGACTCAATAAAATGAAGCCTGGTATTTATTTTAAAGTAAGTCATTATTTATTAGTTACATTTTTATTCATCGATTTTTAAGTTTAATCAGTTTAATGATTAACATCGTTTTAAAATAATCTTCTTGATTTTTCTCTATAAAGATAAAAATGATAAGGACTCTGGTTAGAAGTGGGAAAGGAGAAAAACTGAAATATAATATTTGAATGCTTTCGCCTTGAATTAATGGCATGTTTTTTCATTGCTGTGAAGGTATTGATATATTGCAGTAAAGGAAAGGAGAGTTAAGGAAAGTTAGTATGGAGTGAACATTAGTGTGAGAAATTTTAAAATGAAAAAAAACATTGTGGTTTCACTATAATCAGAAGAATTGGTTTTAGATATGAGTTTGTATGTTGAGAACTTGAAGGCAAACTCAAAAGATGTAACATCTCCATTATGATCATAATTATGATTTGTTAAAATGTTTCCTTCTTTATGACGCTGTGCACGCCGATTCAAAGCGCATAATACCAAATAGCAAGTATTATTATTATTATTATTATTATTATTATTATTATTATTATTATGAATAAAATAGAGATAAGACGGAAAAAAGAATTAAAACTTCAAGTTAAGATTTTAACTTTTTAAGGATGAATAATATAATCAATGATCAGAAGTATAGGGTGAATTTTATGCTACTCTTAAGGAGTGGAATTTTTGTATGAAGGAAAAATTTAAGGTGGTGATTATAAAACCCATTTGCTGAGAGGTGGAAGGAATTAAAAATAAATTGGGGTGAAATGATCGTTTTATAGAAAGAAAAGTGCTGGTTAGAGGGCTCTTGTACAGGAGAAAATATTTTAATAATAAAAAAAATATTTCAAACCATAATTTGGATGAGCGAAAAATTCAATCTTAATATAGTTAAAACAATTTTTAGGAATGAGGAAGCAGGTATAGCTGGATAGATGTTATATAAATGAATATAAGTGCAAAGTACCATACTTAGAATTAGGAATTATTAACTCTTTATTAAATTGACTTAATTTTAACAATATTATTCATGTAGTATTAAATTTAGATTCTTAAGTCTTCAGTGTAATAATAATAATAATAAAAATAATAATAATAAATTTTTGCAGCAAAAAAAGGCGGGAGGACTTAAGTTTAATGCTACCTGTCAACTAACTAGAATGGATGAAAAGATGGTTCAGATGATTCTCCATGAATACAAAATTTTCAATGCTGAGGTATTATTATTATTATTATTATTATTATTATTATTATTATTATTATTATTATTATTATTATCATCATCATCATTAAGTTAATGTTAAGGGTATTAGAATATTAGAGTTTGTTATTATGTGGCAAGTAAGGAATTTGAATTTTTAAAATTTACCGTAAACTTTTTCAGCATCCTAAAGGTACGCTGCAAAAATTGTCCTAACGAATCATTGGGACAAATGACAGAAATGTCACAGCAAATTTTTTTCAGTTTTCTTATTAGAAAATAAATCAGTGAAGCGACTTTCTTATGCTTAACGTGTCTTTTCTCTATTGAAAATTTTACATTGATATTTTTTGCCACTTGTCCCAACGATTTGTTAGGACAATTTTTTGCAGTGTATTGATGTGTACTTGACCTATCTTTTCTTATATGCAGTGTAGAAAATAAGACAATGGGTTTCTGTACTGTTTTCTGGTGGTTTTTATGTATTGGTTTGTTTTAATATAAAAAAATAAGATTTAAAATTTAAAAAAAATAAGGAAAAATGTCTGAATAATGCGAGATGTACGACTTGAAAAAATGTTTGTATATAATTTACTTAAAAGCTTATATCCTAAAAGGATAAATGTTAAAAAAAAAATTTTAAAATAATATTCAGTATTATTTTATTTGATTTTGATATATAAAAATAAGGTGTTATTAAAAGGTTTCCCCGCTTGACTGAAAAAAAAAATTTACTTATAATTTAATATAAAATGTCAAATTTGGTAATTAAAAATCAAGTTACAGTTCCATTTTACCTTTAGTAGTTTGTAAGCTACAAATGTTCAGAAATACAACAGCCAATTTTTTCCTTTAAGTTAAAAAAAATATTGATATTTAATGTCTTCTTTTGATATTCTGCTCCTTTCTGAAATGAAGATGAAATCTGTTGAAGGTTAATGATAAGATGCTATTTCATGTATTTCAATATGGTGATATTTTTTAAGATGTATATTATCACGACTGAGGATTCTCTTTGTTTGTTATAGACAGTAAATTGTCAAGAGTTTCTTTTAGTTTAACCCTATTAGTTCTTAGTTTTCAATTTTTTTTATTTGTTTTTTTTTTTATTTCTATGAGTATTGAGGATTACTGTTGTTCAGCGATTTTATTTAATCAAAGCTTCAATGACTTACATGCCACCTACCAGAGAAAAGGAAAAATATTGATGAAAACTATTGTCTAAATCAATGGAGAACATTCCTCGATACGCGTCATTTGAGATTTTTATATCAAAGAAGGTGAGGAAAAACTTAGAGAGAAGTGTTAAAGATCTTAGTGGTGTAGAGTATGAAAGCAAAACGATATCTCTTCGGACTGGGGCCAGAGGGTTGTCAATTGAAAGAACACTCTCTCAAAAGGGTAGGTATAAGATTAAAGAATTTAGTTGACCAGTGTCCGTCTTGTATATACGAGGTGGAGTCAAAAATTATCCGCACCTCCGTCGTAACTTGGTCAGGTTTGTCGCATTGCGTTGAGTGCTCAATAAAATACGGGGACAGTGTTGTGTTTTTAATGAATCGCGAAGTTCAAAAATTGCGAACAAGCGTCAACCACGAAGAGGAAGCAGGATGCCCATCAACCTCCCTCATGACGCTTGACACGCAATTTTTGAACTTCTCAATCCACTCCTACGCAGTAAAACACCTACCCCTCGTATTTCATTAAGAGTCTGCAATGAATTTCAGCCCCTGACACACCCTCAGACCACAGGAATTGGGTAATTGATCCCTGTTCTTCCATTGGTGCACACTACTAACGACCCGCCATGTTTACGATGTAACACCAACGAGAACACTGGAACTTTCAGAGTCAAATCTGAGTCACGTTATCTCTGGAGTACCAATTTTCTGCTGTCCAAGCGTTTCAACGCAGTGCGGCCAACCTGACGAAAGTGTGAATAATTTTGGACTTACCCTCGTGTTTGTTATATATATATATATATATATATATATATATATATATATATATATATATATATATATATATATATATATATATATATATATATATATATATATATATATATATATATATATATATATATATATATATATATATATTTATTTATTTATTTATTTTACCATTCACCTTTCCCACTCTCGTGGGATGGTGCCCGTCACAGTTCGCTTACACACACACATCCATTCTCTATCTCCCCTCCCCCCTCACCACTGCCCTCCATCTCACTCTGTCCTCCGCGATTCTCCTACCTTCGTCCACATTCAAACCTCTCCCCCCCAATATCTCCCTAACCCCATCCATCCACCTCCACCTCGGCCTTCCCCTCCCCCTTCCTCCCTCTATCTCGGAACTCATCACTCTACTCACCATCGTATTTTCGTCCATTCTACACATATGCCCAAACCATCTTAATACACCCTCTTCCGCTCTACGCACTATTCCCCTCTTCCATCCACACATCTCCCTAATTCTTTCGTTGCTGATTCTATCTACCCTCCTTAACCCACATATAGCCCTCAATCCTTTCATCTCAAAAACTTCTAATCTTTTCCTAATCTGAGCATTCATCCCCCATGTCTCACACCCATACATTGCAGATGGTAGACACATACTCTCAAACATTCTTACCTTAATTTCCTTTGATATTCGATCCCTTCTTCCAAACTTCTCTCAGTCCCCCATCACTTTCATTCCCTCCGTCACTCTATTCTTTATTTCCCCATCCATCCCTCCTTTTCCCTCCACTAACATTACCCAGGTATTTAAACTCTTCTACCTCCTCAAATTTCTCTCCTCCCACCTCGACACCTTCCCATTCCCCCCCTCTTACTGCCTCATCCCTGCCCCCAATCCTCATCACTTTACTCTTTGATGAGTTTACCCTTAATCCCTTCGACGCACATTCCCTAACAAACTCCTTCACCAACATATTCAATTTCTCCCCAGATTCCGCAACTAACACCGCATCATCCGCAAACAACAAGACACTTACCTCCCATTCTCTCTCTCCCACTTCTCAACCTAATACCCTTCCCTTCCCTCTCCATCCCCCTAACAACACCATCCATTAACACATTAAATAGCCACGGAGACATAACACAGCCCTGCCTCAGTCCAACTCCCACTTTAAACCATTCAGTCAGTTCCCTCCTCACCCTCACCCTCGCTCTACAGTTCTCATAAAATGATTTAATTGCATTCAATAATCTACCTCTCACTCCTCCCTCCCTGAGAACCTCAAACAATTTCCTCCTACAAACTCTATCATACGCCTTTTCCAAATCCATAAAGCATACATACCCCACTTTATCTTTCTCACGCAATTTTTCGCCAATCATTCTCAGTGTAAACACCTGATCCATACACCCCCTACCCTCTCTAAAACCTCCCTGTTCCTCTCCCACTCTCTCTCTAGTCAGTTCTTTCACTTTCGAAACTAAAACTATATATATATAATATATATATATATATATATATATATATATATATATAGTATATATATATATATATATATATATATATATATATATATATATATATATATATATATATATATATATATATATATATATATATATATATATATATATATATATATATATATATTAGTGTTACGTCCCGATACACGGTGTTTTGATAGAATATAAATAAAAATAATGGTTAGAAAATTGAAGGAAAAGTTTCTTAATTAGAAATCATACTAAGAAATATGAGAATGAAGTTCAGGTCATTCCCTTCCCCTACACCCCTCCTAAGGTCATTATTTGCAGTTGGAGGATCATATATATATATATATATATATATATATATATATATATATATATATATATATATATATATATATATATATATATATATATATATATATATATATATATATATATATATATATATATATATATATATATATATATATATATATATATATATATATATATATTAGGGATGCACCGAATCTTCGACTTGGCTTGACTTTGGCTTGCCTATTAATTCGGCAAATTGCCGAAGCCGATTAATTAGTCATACCTATGTCCTAATTGCTGCTTTTTTTTTTTCTTAAAGTAAATACCTTAAATTTAGGAAAAAAAATTGAGAACTTAGGATGTAAATGAATAAATTTTATAAATTAATTGAAATTTTTAAAAAAATTCTCCAAGTAGTAAGTAATAATTAATAAGTATGTGAAAAGTTGTTAAGCTATTAATTGAATATTATTGCAAACTTAAAATTTTAACGTATTAAAAATACTTTCTATAGTTGCAGTGGACAAATGCTAATTCTACACCTTGTTCTGGTTTTAATCTTTTGTACTGAAAAGACTCACTTCATTACTGAAGAGGGTGGAGCACTGAGGTATTTTTTAGTCAGTGTCACGACCCATTTTTCTTTCTTTGAGGTAGTTAATTTATAATATGACCCTGATTTCTGGAAGATTTTGGTATACTTAAATATGAATTATGTGGTGAATCATTCAGTATTTAGACACTAACCATTTTTAATGAGGATGACTGCTTATTACATTATTACACGAAAGAATGTGTCAGAATATTCTGGATTTGGGTAGGTCTTAGTCATGTGACGTCACAACTTTCTGAAATCGGCTGAGATTTCGCAAAAAAAACGAAAATTCTTATTAAGGCGGAAATTTAAAAAAACATTTTATTTGTTTTCTTTTGGTAAATTACTATAATATGTTTCAATTACTAATGGGTATTTCTTCTAAAATTTTCTCTTCCTTTAGCCATGTCTTATTCCTTATTTATCTTAACTTAGTACAGTATATATATATATATATATATATATATAGATATATATATATATATATATATATATATATATATATATATATATATATATATATATATATATATATATATATATATATATATATATATATATATATATATATATATATATATATATATATATATATATATATATATATATATATATATATATATATATATATATATATATATATCAACAGATTATATTTCGTGAAGACTGCACAGCAGATGAGTTAATTGATGTCATATTAGGAAATCGAATTTATATGCCCTGTATTTATGTGTACAACAAAATTGATCAAGTTTCCATTGAAGAGGTCGACAGGATCGCTCACATGCCTCACTGTGTTGTTGTCAGGTTTGTATGAGGGTATTTTATTGTTAATACCAAGTTAAAATTGGTGTAGCTCATTCAGAAATTAAAGCGAAGCTATATGAGGATTTTTCTCTGAAGACCATGTGTATGTTCACTATATTTAGTTTTCATTTACAATTGGCATTAGATTTTTTTTATTTTTTTTTTTTTAAGTTAGCATCTAATGGACATTGCCCTATTCGAGGGGAAGGATTGTCATTTATTTTATGTTTTCTAAAGGAAAACCTTTTTCAATAGATAAAAAGCAGTTCGGTTGGCAATTGCACCTATCTAGGATGATTTTAGTTTTCGAGTTTTGCTACCTATGAGCCTCGATAGCTTTGAATATATTGAATTATTTTTTTATTTTATTTTTTTCTCAGTTGCAACATGAAACTCAATTTAGATTATTTATTGGATTTTATGTGGGAATGTCTTTCCCTTTTGAGAATTTATACGAAAAAACCTGGAAGAGCTCCGGATTTTTCGGATCCTATTATATTAAGAAATGGAGCTTCTGTAGAACACGTTTGTCACTCTATCCATAGGTCTATTGCCTCTGTATTTAAATATGCTCTTGTATGGGTAAGTTAACTTTAAATTTTTAGTTCTTTTCAAAAAATTTTTATCTTAATTCTTGTTCTTACATTATTATTATTATTATTATTATTATTATTATTATTATTATTATTATTATTATTATTATTATTATTATTATTAATAATCACAACCTTTCTATAATTTTACGTATTATTATTTGAGGTAATTGAAGTCGGTTGTAAATGATACAGGATTAAATTTGTAATCAAGACTAAAATTTTAAATGGTTTGTAAGCCTTCCCATGTATTTAAGAACACATTTTGAAAATAAAGTTGTTTGTTATTCAGTTTCTGATATGGGAACGGATTTTTTTATTTCTTTTTTTTTTTTTTTTTTTTTTCTTTCTTTTTCTGCGGAATTTATTCATTACATCATCAGTCTTAAAACAAAATTTTATTTTAAAGATATTTTGATCCTGTTTTTATTATTATTATTATTATTATTCACCCCTCCATCTTGGTAATTTTGATTAAAATAATTTTTTTTGATGCCCAAAATTAATGTCTTTACTTTTCCATTGGCAGGGTACGAGTACGAAGTTTAATCCTCAGAGAGTAGGTGTTCATCATATTATGAACGATGAAGATGTCATTCAAATTGTTACTAAAAAATAAATTTTTTATAAGAAAGATTTTTATTGAAAATTAAAATATTGTTTGACTCTTTTTATTTTTCCTTAGTGTTTATTGCTCTAGCAATGGGAAAAAGTGTTTGGTTTGGGATAATAAGCCATTCATTGCCAAAACCAACTTTTTGCAATATATGACTGGGCTATTCTTGATAGAGCCTTTAGCTTCTGTCTCTATTTTCTTTCGAATTATAAAATCGAAGTTGTAATTAGGTACAGAAGTAGAAGCCGTACCTAATTTTACAACTTTTGGGTCTACAAATCTGAAATAACAAATCTTTTTGTGAAGCTTATATAGCATATGTGAGACTGTTGTACAGTTACGAATGCTAGAATCATTTTTTAGACAATTATTACCTGGGGTCGAAAAAAAAAAATGTACGACTTCTACTTCGATATAAATATTTGATTTTTTCAATTTCACCGTTGAATGGTTTTATTTACTGTCGGTATCATGAGTGAGTTACAAAAATATAATTATTTTTTGATATATTTAAAATTTATTTTATTAAAATAATTATGTAAGTGGTCTGTAATCTGGTAAGGAATAGTTACCAAAATTATTTTTCCTTAAAAGGATTTTATCCCATATATTTACTTATATTGAATACATATTACTTTTGTATTTGTTAATACAAACTAAAAGTAGATGAAAATAACGTAAAATATTTTTTCCTTAATTTAGTATGAAAGGGAATCGCGGGAATTTTTTAGGTTTTATTTCTTTCTATCGGTAAAGGATTACAAAATAACTTATGCGACAAGTGGAATAATATAAAGCTGCAATAGGTAAGTATAACCCTTAGGTTAGAGAGATGATTAAAATCTTGTTGGAATTCTGTAATTTTTATGAAATTCACATTACAAATAAATGTAAACGGTACACAGGTGTAGGTTGGAGTCTGATGTTTTTTGTCTACAGCCTTTGCATCTCTGATTGTCATTCTCCTCTACCTTTACGCATAGACATAGTGTATGATAATATTGTTATCGCAAGGCTATTTTACGGCAAGGCTGGTATCAGAAAAATTCTAAGGTAAAAAAGCAAGGTTCTTACACTTTTCTTTAGTGGTTTAATTTCCTTAAAAAAGTGAAAATCAATAAGATAAAATAACGTTATTCGTATTTTTAAATGTGAAGTTCAATAAGTTCTTTTCCATTTCATTAATTTTTAAAAAAAAAAAAAAAAATTTACAAGTTTGTTGTATAATATAATAATAATTACTTAATGCGTATATATTATATATATATATATATATATATATATATATATATATATATATATATATATATATATATATATATATATATATATATATATATATATATATATATATATATATATATATATATATATATATATATATATATATATATATATATATATATATATATATATATATATATATATAGCTGGGCACTTGCGCAAGTCGCGCACTACCGAAAAAGTTGCACAAACGTTAAGAAAAATTGCGCAGTTTCAGTAGCGCATCGAAAAATTTTCGCGCTATTTAATTGGGCGACTTTGGAAAAATTTTAAAATACGGCGGTTCCAAAAATTATTAAAGTGCTAACTTTTTAGGCTAACTAGTAATCATTTAATCAAATTAAAAATTACTTTGATACGACTATTTCATATATAAAAGTATTTTCGATTTATTTCATCTAATGACTTGCTTGGTTAACATTTTCCATTGTTGCTTTCCTATTTTGATTATTTTTTTTGTTAAAAATCGTTTACCTTCATTTATTCACCTAAAGCAGAATCGATGCGCTTACTGCCGGGGCGTTAAAACAGAACTATTGAATATATTATAGTTTTATGAGTTTTGACACATTGAAGAGCTAGACTGCTATGGAATATTCTCTATATGTAATTGATGATTAATTAAATAATGTATTTATTATAAAATTAGAATGTTAAAAAGTTTTCCAAACATAATAATTCGTATAAGGCAGGGCTTCCTATTCTTGGTTCTTCTTCTTTTCCTTCTTTATTAAGGTGACCATCCGGCCCCATTTTTTTTAGAGGGTAAATCGGGACGGATAATAGTATTTTTTCAAACTTTTGTTTAAATTATATAACAAAAATGTATTTTTTTTTTTTTTTTTTTTTTTTTTTTATTTTTTTTTTTTTTTTTTTTTGTAGAATGTCCTTAACTAATAAACCATATGACTTGTTTTTGCAAACAACATTCGTATTTCTTCTATATATTAAAAATCACCCTCCTTTATACATCCCTTAAAACCCTTACGGGTAGGGTATTTTTCAATGTTCAGAAGCGTCCCGATTTTTGGTCAGAAAATTATGGTCACCTTATTCTTTATCCATTTATTTACTCCTAACAGTTATCGTACAAGTCAGACTATACGTTTAAACATTGTCTTTAAATTACAATTACATATTTACCAAAAATATTAAAACTACGATCATTAAAACAAATAATGCGGTAAATTTATACTAGAGAGATTTAATTAATACCCCGAAGAAAATACGTAGCAAATTCCAAAACGGTAAAAGTTTAATTAACGTTAAAACAATACTTATCTTAAAAATGACGAACTTCTCTGTCGATAAAAACTTTCTTTAATTAATTAAAAGTACTAAAAGATTAAAACACTGTACACTTAGAAAAAAAAATTAAACCACACATTTAAAACTAAAAGAAAACACACACACACACTAGCATTAGAGCACTATCAAACACAACCTTCCTCTTTGAGAGCAAAACTAGTTATCAGCAGAAAAAAAACTGACTAGTTTTCCTCAAATCCTCATTATTATCATACTGTTAAATATAAGTGTAATCTAATATGCTTTTAAATTGTACAAAAAATTAATCTTATCAACTTTTTGAGCTTCACTGAGTTTTTGCTTGTATTAAAAAAAATTTTTTTTAAATTTATAAAAATTACGAATATTTTAATAAAACACTTAATATCGTAATTTAAGTTTCTTTTTTTATGGGAAACCAAAAACCTTCATGTGCCAATTTACTTACCCGAGTCTGACTGTATGTCGACATTTATTGGTTACGCGACTGATTCATTGACAGATGGGACATACCAGCGTTTACCCTTTTCATTCTAAATTCGGAACTCCTCATGTGAAGTTCAAAAACTAAATACCTAACTTCATTAATAATTTTTTTCAAAATTTACAATATTAATTAACTTTTGGCCTAACATCTTAAAATAATCATTTATCTTCTAGAAATCAAGCTCTAATGATGTCCGAAGTTGGCGGACGGAACCGGTCAGCAAATAGAAGAACGAGATAAAAAAATAAAAAATCTTCTGCAAAATTGGAAGTGAAATTTCAACTCATATTAAAATAAAGCTGAAGAACTAAAAAAAAAAAAAAAAAAAAAAAAAAAAAAAAAAAAAAAAAAAAAAATAATAATAATAAAAAGAAAAAAAAAGACATCAAGTAAGAATTTAATAAGAAATAAAAATACACAAGAAAAAAAATAAAAAAAAGAAATTAAAAATGAAATAAATAAAAAATAAAAAGAAAGAAAAACCAATTATTATCATCATCATTGTGTAACTTTGTAACATGTAAGTTCCAAGGAATGTTACATGTACGTATAACTTTGTTTGTTTGTTCCAAGGAATGTTACATCAATAACTTAAAGAAAGAAAGAAAAAATAATAATAATAATAAAAGATAAAAGACGAAATTTTATTTGTATATTTAACATTTTTCCAACATTTTTTTCCTTTTTAAATTCACTAAAACAGCTTATGAAAAATACCTTTCTTTTTTTTTTTCTTCTTCTTTTTTGTTTTAGCTACTAAAAAAGAAAAAAAAAGGTGCCAGAAATATATATATATCAACCATTATCAATAACAAGCAAATATAAGCACTTAAAATCATTAAATATAAATACCTATAACACATTTTTTTTTAATTATTTATTTATTTTAATTAATACTTCTATTTATGACTAACAATTCCAGAAAGAAAAAGAGAAAGAAAAAAAAAAACAATAATCAATATCATCCATTTAAATAGTTCTATTATTCTTTTAAGACATATATTATTTATTATACATGCTAAATAAATACAAAGTGACTAATGTTACCTTGTTTTAACTTGTTTTAACTTGGAAGGAAATATTAAAGAATCTTTTTTTTATTTAAAAAAAAAAAAAAAAAAAACTTCCCTAGGCCAAGATATCAATGTTATAATATACACATTTCTATTAGTTCTTAAGAAAGAAGAGTAACATGAAATAATATATATATATATATATATATATATATATATATATATATATATATATATATATATATATATATATATATATATATATATATATATATATATATATATATATATATATATATATATATATATATATATATTTTATATATAATATATATATATTATAATAATTATATAATATATTATATATATTATTATTATATATATATATATATATATATATATATATATATATATATATATATATATATATATATATATATATATATATATATATATATATATATATATATATATATATATATATATATATATATATATATATATATATATATATATTAAAGGGTAATATGATTGATCTTTAATTCATCTAAAAAATTTATTTATTATTTATTTTGTTGTTGTTTTTCCTTTAAAATTTTTATCCTAAAAATTTCGCCAGGTTGAACTTGGCCTAAACTCCTTATCTCAACAAGCCTTGAGCCCTGTTAGATACGAGTGTCGGTAAGTGGCGGGGTACAAAACCGGGTATCTTAAAGTTGACGAAATTGAGCTTCCTAAAGTTGATCGGGCGCTTGGGAGATCGATAGGCGTGTATGTCGAGAATGATCGACTTCCGTAGTTGGAAGAATACGATGAGTATCCCTCGTAAGGAGAGGTTGAAGACATCGTGTTGTTCCGGGAGTTTCTCGAGAGCGAATTCATATCATTTGATAAACTTTCGTCCACGTAGCGAGAGCGTGTGTAAGCTTCTGTTACCGGTCTAGCAAGGGATCGGGGAGTGTAAATGAAGGGTTCAGTCTTTGTTCTCGTGTAGTAGTATGACCTTTGATGAGGAGTTGCTGCACTTTCATAGCTAGAAAGAACTGGAGCCGTGTTCCTCGTTTCAAGGTACTTCGATCGGGGGAACACCGATGTAGCCCGAGGACGCTCTTCGTAGTAATGAGACTCAGGCAAAATAGAAGTGGCTCGGTAAGTCCTCAAAGAAGAAGGAGTAGGTGAAGCACTTCTTGATCTCGTGTATTCATACATCGAACGGGCGGTTCGATCTTCTGAGAGAGCTCTAGACCTCGATCTAGTTGCGTAATCATAAAACGCAGATGTTAGTGGGTAGCCGCTACGGCTGATGGGCCTCGGCACGATGGGAGTGTAGTTCCTCGACGAAAACATCGGACGTCGATCAAAATGAAAAGCTGGATTATAAAATGAGGTTTTCACTGGTTTCTCTGCTTCCAGGTCGAAATCTCTTCCACTTGTTAAAAGGTCTCCGGAGCGCTTCATCTCATACTCAAAGTCACACAATTGTGAGAGAAAACCTTGGTTAGGAAAAATGCTACGATGTTTTCTGCAAGGAAATAATAAAACTATATATATATATATATATATATATATATATATATATATATATATATATATATATATATATATATATATATATATATATATATATATATATATATATATATATATATATATATATATATATATATATATATATATATATATATATATATATATATATATATATATATATATATATATATATATATATATATATATATATATATAAACTACTGCAATAATAGTAGATGAACAATATAATTTAAAAACCCAAAATTAAAATAGAAAAATAATTCGGCAAACGTTTCTGACTAATTGTCCATTATCAAGCCTAATATAAATAAACTTGGAAAAATAAAATTAAAAGCATTAAAAAGTATTGTAAAAAAGGAGACCTACTCTGAGTGAAGATGCTAAAGCAGTGCTTTGTCTTCTTCACCCGGAGTGGGTCTCCATCTTTTTTTTTTTTTTTTTTTTTTTTTTTTTTTTTTTTTTTTTTTTTTTTTTTAATGTAACTAGTGTCGCAATCAGTAAATGTCGACGTACAGTCAGACTGAAAAAAATTCCTGGAATCTTCTTCTTCTTCTTCTTCTTTTTTTTTTCTTCTTCTTCTTCTTCTTCTTCTTCTTCTTTCTTTCTTTCTTTTCTTTCTTTGAAAAGTGCCATTTTGAGAAAATCGTAGAAAATGGATGTGTGTTTTGTGAGTTTCACACTTCATGCCTTACTATAAATAGTCATATCTCAGTAACCATTTGAGACTATGAAAAACTAATTACATATTTGGAACCAAGAGAGCATTTGCTATAAATATATTCCATAAAAATGTTTAAAAAAATAAAAATAAATAAATTCCCCTTCTACAAAGCATAGAGCGGGAGTTTCGAGGATGTTCGTTCGACATGTGTCCCTTTAAAAGTCTTTTTCTCAGGAACCGTTTCGAACTATGAGAAGCCTTTTACATATTTGGGATCAACAAAGATTTTACTTAAAAACTAAATGAAAAAATGGGTGGAAATTTTTTTTTCCCCAAAAAATTGGGAGCCTTTTAAATGGAGGGTCCCCTTGTTCAACGCAAATAAACATTTACTTTGTATGCTAAATTTATTTCTTAAGAACAATCTCTGAGAATAATTTACAAATAAAATAGGAAGAATTTTTAAATTTTCTCTGCTAGCAGCGTTTCGTCGGTAAATTAGGCACAGTATATCTTCGGAACTTGAAGATTTTAACGGTTAATGAATTAACATTAGAGAAATTATAATGAAATTAATAATATAAATTAACAATATAATACTTCCTATGAAGTATTCCAAATGATATTAATTTTCTTTACCCTGCTAATACCACTCAAGGACAAAGAAAACGAAATAAAACGGTAAAAAAGGAATTTACCCAGAGCTAATCCAAATGTAAAAACTACTAAGGTGATCATTGATTCAAGACTTAAAGTAAGAAAGATTATATTTAACAGGAAAAATATAAGATATCAAAGAATCCAACAAAACAGAGGTGACTGAAAAAATGGTACTACTTTGTAACGAATAATGCTGGAATTACCCATCTCTGTGGGGTGACTCGGTACCCTTTAGGCTGTGATGGCGTCTTAAAGGTAATGGAACGCAAGTGGTCAGCTTTTTCGAGCAAATGACTTTGTTACACTGCAAAAATGGTCCTAACGAATCTTTGGGATAAATGGCAAAAAATGCGCCAACAAATTTTTTTCAGTTATTTTCTTATCAGAAAATAAATCGGTGAAGCAACTTTCTTATGGTTAACATACCTTTTCTCTGTTGAATAATAGAGTGAACTAAAGGGTATATCGTTTTCAGCAAAAGGAAACAAATGTTCTTTTAAAGCTGAAATTCTTTTTTTTTTTTATTTCCTTTGATCATTAAAATATAAATTGAAGATTATGTTTTAATGTAATAACTTGCCAGACACTTTAATTTTTTTAATATACATTACATTACAGAATATATAAGCCTTAGTCATCATATTTTAATACTTGTTTTAAACTAGTTAAATTTAAATATCACTAATTATTAACGTAAAAAAATTTCTTTCTTTTGATTTGATTTATATAATTTTTATTAAAAATAATAGTGAAAAGTTGTTGCAAAGTTGCCAGTCAGCACTTTAAGATGTTTATAAAATTTCCGAATTTTAAAGGATTTTTTTTATTGTTTAATAACTTCTTAAGTGTTTGCTGTGGGAAATTAGACAACATCAACATCAATATATATATATATATATATATATATACATATATATATATATATATATATATATATATATATATATATATATATATATATATATATATATATATATATATATATATATATATATATATATATATATATATATATATATATATATATATATATATATATATATATATATATATATATATATATATATATATATATATATATATATATATATATATATATATATATATATATATATATATATATATATATATATATATATATATATATATATATATATATAATAAAATTTTGCTGCAAAATATCTTTCTCTGAGGAGAGATCATAAATGTTTTTAATAAAGGGCTTGGAGGAAACTGGGGAGCTGTAGCCCCTTCCCCCTTTTAGTTTGGAATTTATTTATGAATAACTAAGATAGCGTACACACACACACACACACACACACACACACACACACACACATTCTAAAAATATGAATGTAATGCACTCAATATATTCGGCATGTTATCTAACCATATGCTATGTAGCGTGTATTTTATTCATTATACAAGAGTTCGGTATATAAACAGTTTAGGAAGAATGGAATTATTGAGAAAGGGCTTGGTAGGGATCGAAACGTCGCAGCTATTAATAATTATTTATAGAAAAGCTATAAATTATTATTAGATATCCCGGACACACGAAATATATATATATATATATATATATATATATATATATATATATATATATATATATATATATATATATATATATATATATATATATATATATATATATATATATATATATATATATATATATATATATATATATATATATATATATATATATATATATATATATATATATATATATATATATATATATATATATATATATCACTTAATCGGACCTTTCAACTTGTAGCTAACGGTGGAATTTATTAAAATTATTCTTATTTAAATTATTTTATTTATTTAAATTATTTTTATTTATTTAAATTATTTTATTTATTTAAATTTTTTTTATTAAAATTATTATTTAAATTATTTTATTTATTTAAATTACATTTATTAAAATTATTTTTATTTAAATTATTTTATTTTTTAAATTATTTTTATTTATTTAAATTATTTTATTTATTTAAATTACTTTTATTTAAATTATTTTATTTATTTAAATTATTTTTATTTATTTAAATTATTTTATTTATTTAAATTATTTTTTTAAATTATTTTATTTATTTAAATTATTTATTTTATTTAAATTATTTTATTTATTTAAATTATTTTTTTATTTATTTAAATTATATTATTTATTACAAAATAACGAAAATAGTAAGTTTCCAACTTTAAAAAATCTTAATTATATATATATATATATATATATATATATATATATATATATATATATATATATATATATATATATATATATATATATATATATATATATATATATATATATATATATATATATATATATATATATATATATATATATATATATATATATATATATATATATATATATATATATATATATATATATATATATATATATATATATATATATATATATATATATATATATATATATATATATATATATATATATATATATATATATATATATATATATATATATATATATATATATATATATATATATATATATATATATATATATATATATATATATATATATATATATATATATATATATATATATATATATATATATATATATAATTGCAAACTTGAGAATAAAAAGATATTAAACGTTCATTAAAGCTCTTAATTATTATTAAATCAAGATTAATATTTAATCTCTCTTGAAAAGATGCAACAGCTGTTGTTGTTGTTGATGATGTTTATGTTTATGATGTTGAAGTTGTTGATGTTTATGATGTTGAAGTTGCTGATTGTTTATGATGTTGAATTTGTTGATGTTTATGATGATGACGATTTTGAAGTTGTTGATGTTGATGATGTTGATGTTGATTATGATGATGTTTTCCTTGATGATGATGATGATGATGATGATGTTGTTGTTAATGATGTTGAAGTTATCGATGTTGATGATTATGATGTTGTTTATGATGATGTTTTCCTTGATGATGATGATGATGATGATGATGTTGTTGTTAATGATGTTGAAGTTATCGATGTTGATGATGATGATGTTGTTGTTTATGATGATGATAATGTTGGTGTTAATGATTTTGAAGATGTTGATGATGATGATGTTGTTGATAATGTTGATGATAATAATGATGATGATGTTGATGAGGATGAGGATGTTGTTGCCATTGGTGTTGATAATTATGATATTAATCAAAATGATGTTGATGTTTATCTGTTTCTTTTATTTCTTCTCTTTCTGCCTTAGTTTTTTTTTTCTTTTTCTTCTTTCAAATATAAATTAATATTTGCTAATACTAAGTTTTTTTTTATTTACTTTATCACTACCATAGATGTTCTTATGTCAACAAATACTGTACATGTGCACTTACATCCGAACACACACATACACATACACACACATCATACCACGGCTTGTAGACATTAATAAAGAGTTTATTAACCTAAATTTTTTCATGCCACTGTCTAAATATAAGAGGAAATATTGTTACCACATTTTTTTAAATGAAAACATTTGTCTCTATATATATATATATATATATATATATATATATATATATATATATATATATATATATATATATATATATATATATATATATATATATATATATATATATATATATATATATATATATATATATATATAATATATAATATATATTTTTATATTTTTTTTTATATATTATATATATATATATATATATATATATATATATATATATATATATATATATATATATATATATATATATATATATATATATATATATATATATAATATATTATTATAATTTTTATCCTATTTCTGAAACACCAAATATATTTAATATGGGCGGAGCCTCATCAACGACTGTCGCTATAGGTGAGGTGAGATAATACACGACATTTTAGGCCCTTGAATAGCCATGATAGGTATCGATAATAAAATGTATGAGTATTATTTAATAGCGATAAATATCGATGAGAAATAAACATCAATAAATATATACATGAATACTGATAAATATCAATAAATATTTGATAATTATCTACAAAAATCAATTAAAAAAAATATTTCTCTTCACTCTATTTTTCTTCGTCCGTTCACTTTGATTTTATTTCCCATCGCAATATTTACAAAA